>JAPFBL010000077.1:2120000-2260000 GCA_026182355.1 Hermatobates lingyangjiaoensis | reverse complement strand
AACGATTCCATGATCCAAATAAACTATATTGACAAAAAGAATTCACAGAAATGAAACAGAAACTCACTACTATATTTCGATGTCCTCGTCATCAGGAAGATAGAACGAGTTGCTCCGCAGAACGACTCATATATATACCAATGAAAAGAAACGGTCCAGCGGACTTTTTTAAATAAAATAAATTCAAAACGAAGGAAACACACAGAAAGACACTGATAAATTCATTTCCTTCGTTTTGAATTTATTATATATATATATATATATATATATATATATATATATATACTTAAAATAAACTGTGACACATAGACTGAAACATAACAAAGACTCACTTTTCCATATTTCAAGTTGACTGTTGTCCCTCCGTCAATTCACTTCTTCTCCTGAGGACGACCGCCATTACGGTCGTACTATGGAAAAGTGAGTCTTTGTTATGCTTCAGTCTATGTGTCACAGTTTATTTTAAGTGTAATCTGCCCTGCCGGACCGTTTTCCGTTTATTATGGTTATATATATATATATATATATATATATATATATATATATATAATAAAATAAAAAACGAAGGAAACACACAGAAAGACACAGACATAACTCACATCGATATTTCGACAATCGTCGTCATCAGGAGGTGCGAAGAGCGAAGAGCGAAGAGTCCCGCAGGAAGACAGGGCGGTACTGAACTCGGAAACCGCAGCCAGTACCCCACCACTTACCACCAAGCGGGGGAAGGGAGGGAAGGAAATGAAGAGCCAAATTAAGACGTAAACGGAACGAGTAAAAATTATAACTATAAAAAAAATATAAAAAAGTAGATAAATCAAATTAAAATTAATAAAAATAATAAATAAAAAGTAAAATAAAAAATAATAAATAAATAAATAAAAAATAATAAATAAATAAATAAAAAATAATAAATAAATAAATAAATCATAAATAAATTATCGGTTGAGGTTGAGTCCGAGGGAAGAGCGAGCATCAAGTAAGCATATGTATGCCTCCTCTGAAGCTCTTAGGGTAACTTTATTGTTGGATTCGGGATCTGTTTCAGGATCTGAACCCTGAAACAGTCATTGAAACTGAGTCCATGCGAGTTCGCATGGATGGCTACAGGATAGTTACTGCGTTGACCGACTGAAGCCCTATGACCATTCATACGAAGGCTCAACTTATTAGAAGTTAAGCCAACGTAAAAGGAGTCACACTGAGTGCAATCCAGTCGGTAAACACAGTTGCTCGAGGTACAGGAGGAATTGACCTGAACCGGGTAGGAACTATGGTGGAGAGGGGAATCGAAGGAAGGATTAGGATTAACAATCAGGCAAGTTTGACAGCCACGGCGTCCACATTGTTTCATTCCAGGAACAGGATTGGAAGGCTGAGGGGAAATATGAGAGAAAATGCTTTTTAGATTGGCAGGTTTACGGTAGGAAATAGAAGGGGGGTGATTAAAGATGGAAGAAGTAGAAGTAGAAGTAGACAGAATCGGAAAAGACTCCTTAATAACAGCACGAAGCTTATAAGCGCCAGGGAAGTAGGTTGTCAGGAAGAAGGAAGTGTTACTTCTATCCCTCTTGGGTCTGGGTTGGTGGGAGATGTCAGCCGGTAAAACACGACTATCAATGAAGGAGCGAGGATAGCCTCGTTCAGAAAATTTGTCCTTTAAGAGGTTAAGGTGATGTCTGCGGTCTTGGAGATTATTGCAGATATTGTGAATACGGAGGGACAAGGATCGAGGTATAGACTTTTTAACATGGGATGGATGGCAACTATTGTAATGGAGGTACTGTTGGGAGTTGGTGGGTTTTATATGTACGGAAGTCAAGAAGTGTCCATTGTCTAAAGTAACGTCAACGTCAAGAAAGGTGATAAGTCTGTCGGAGATGTCGTAAGTGAAAGTGATGGAGGGGCAGAAATTTTGAAAGGAGTGTAGGAAAAGTTCTAAGTTATGTTTGCCATGGGGCCAAATGAAGAAAATATCATCAATAAAACGGAGATAAAGGAGTGGAAGAAGTTGACAGGTGGCCAGGAAATCCTGCTCTAATTTGGCCATGAAAAGATTAGCGTAAGAAGGGGCCATAATCGTACCCATAGCTGTCCTCTGGTTTGAAGGTAATAACGACCCTCAAACTGAAAGACATTATGCTGTAGCACGAAATCAGCCAAAGAGACTAGAAAGGATGTGGAAGGATTAAGGGGTGCGGTTCTGCCATCAAGAAAGTATCGCAGAGCGTCCAGACCTTCAGAATGAATGATTGAAGTATAGAGAGAAGTGACGTCCATGGCAACCATGAGAAGAGGATGATCAAGGGTAGAGGGAAGAGAAAGATTTTTAAGAATTTGGAGAAAATGGAAAAATATATATATATATATATATATATAAACTTCAACGTAGATAAACAAACAAAGAGAAATTAAACACACACACCGTCTCTAATGTTTTGTCTTCAGGAGAGTTAAGAAAGGAAAACCAAGTGCACGGATTCAGACAGGCTTCGGTCTCCATGTGTTTATTTTCAAATTTTGTTCTATATACAAATATATGTTAGCTTTCTAATCTCTGAATGGAGCCACCCTTCTGGTGATTTTGAGTGACGAATTGTAGAACTGAGTCGTTTAAGTTCTTTTTATGTGTTGTTCCTTTATGATATGTTACTCGTATGTTCTCCGCTTAAACGGTTTCTTCTTTTCCTTTTTACTTATGTTTGGATATACATTACTAAAAGAACATAGCACACAGGACTAAACAAACTGTTAACTTTGTTTGGAATTTTGATTTTTCAATCGATAACTCCTTGCCAGGTGAAGATCAGAAAAGATAAAGGAAAATAAGAGATGCGGACAAATCTGACAAAAAGTGGATACTCATAGCATTGAAGACTTCGAAATATTGTGTTCAGTTATATGTATTTTCGTTTTTAAAATTCTATGGGCTTTCCATTTTAGTATTTTGATGGATTATATGCGATAATGTTACAATAAACATACTGGTATCCCGTTGTTTTGTATTATATTCCTCAGAAATGGTTCTTTGGCAAAAAAAAACATGCATTATTAAACAATTTTTGGTTCTTTCAATAATATTCACATATAAATCAAATATATACAGAGTTGAAGAGTCAGTGGGTCAATAACGGAAATTTAGTGAAAATGAGATTGGTAGAAAAGTATATAGAAATGGCTGCAGGTCGAATGGAAATGACAGAGGAGTTTGTGTAAATCAGAGTATAAAGTGGTATCAGTTTATAAGGCAGGTAATTGAATTGAACAGGAGCTAAAGGGGTTGTGCATTTGAGGGGGGTAAGGTGGTAGGGAGGCGGTCGGGGGTTGCTGGAGAGTCCCATTTCTGGAGGCGCTCGATAAACAAAGACTGTTCTCTCGCTCTCTCTCTCTCTGGAAAGAGCAACCACAGAGCCCCATCAGTCATCCAACGCACTCCTTCACTCTTCCACACAAAACGATCACTCTTTCCTTGTTTACTACCACATGTGCCCCCCCCCCCCCCCACTCTTTCTTACTGCCTTTTACTATTTTACCCTATCTCTCTTAAACAATAACTTTTTTTTTTCTTTTAAAGGAGCTGTCGTATTTTCCATTTTATTTCGTTTTTATCGTCAATTACTACATTTTCTGTTTACTTTTATAAATTTTTTGTAAATTTCGTTAGAAGTCCTTCTTTAAGACTTACATTATTAAAAATAACAGTAAACTTAGCTGATACCGGTTTCTTAGCAAGCTTGTCAATTTTCCTAAATAACGCTCTCCTTACTTCCTCTACACGGTAAAGTATTTTTCCTGTACTCGATATATTTCAAATGATCTCTATTCATCTTCAGGACATGAAGACATTTATTTTTAAGTTATTGAAGTTATTTTACAGGAGATTTTATAATTACCACAACACTCGAGTACCCTGGGGGAGTTTTTATTAAGATATTGCCTAAGTTATTACGGTATAAATATATAGTAAATAAATTTAGTAAATACACTATAATTAAATATAAATATATTAAGATCTTTCAACCGTAACAAGCGGTCTTCGTCAAGTCAGTTGAGTTTCTGACTCTGTAGAAGGCCTCTTGTTACGGTTGAAAGATGTTAGTCTTTTATCCCCATTTCATATTGTGGTTTGACCATTTATATATATATATATATATATATACATATATTGTATACATAACCAATTAAGTGAAACGATTCCAAAAAATTACATAAAGAACAGACATAGAATCTCAGAAAGTCACTACTCGATTTCAATTGCCTCGTTATCAGAAAGATAAATTTGAGTCGCTTTGCAGACAAGCAACAACTCATTATGACAGTTGAATAAGTTCTCCATTCATAATCCATGCCTATGAATGGAGCACTTAGCAGAAAGTATGTGGCGTTAACTACATCACTATGCTAAGTGGCAATGGCATTTATTTACTGCCCTTAGACTTCTGTCGGAACAGTAAATTGGTCGTAAACAGTCAATAGGACGTCTTTGATGTCCTCTTGATATATATTTTTTTCATATATAAAAAGTATATAGTTTTTGTTTTAGTTGATACTGAAAACTAAAACGAATCCAATACTTGAAAAGGATGCATTGATCATTGGTCTGCCCTTAGACTAGTTTTAAAAATATTTTCTATATAAGTTTAATGGAACTTGTAATATATTTCATAAAAAGTTTTCAACAGATAGATTGGAAACCGAATGAAAGAAGAAATGACTCAACTTCGGAAAAAAATAGAATCAATTGGGACAACAATGAACACTGGAACAGGAAATCGAGAAACGAATATGATCTTAAGCCACCAAAGGATAGGTTACACGCGAGCTACACATGGTTACCTATTATCTAAGAACAAAGGCTATCATGACCAAAATGTAAAGATGTGTTAACCATGGCCCATTTAATTCAAGAATGCTCACAATTAGAGTAAGAAAGGTTGTCTGCGGGTATACCATCAAAATTGATAATAGCACTAGCCCCTGATAGTAAATATTTCAGTGAAGTGACATCATTACTAAAGGGAATAAAGCTATACAACAAAATATGAGGAACTAGGGACTCGAACAAAACCAGACAGTGCTAATGCCCTAGTAGACGATGCACTTATCAACTGTAAATAAAAAAAACAAAGAGCTTTCTTCTCTTCTGGTATATAATGTATATGATAGTGTCTCAAGTCCAAAAAAATTATTTAATAATATAATGTAGATACATGCACATTTTTAGTAGCACAGAGGTTAGTAAACAAAATATTATTATATAAATCTGTCATTTATCGTTAATTGTTGTTTTCAGTTTTCGGATCAGTTTTAAAAATAATGCATCTTCATGTAAGACTAATCAGGGTTTAAGAATCCTGAGCTTAAATACTTATCAAACAGCTGGTGCCAATACATGCTTAAAGCAATTCGCTCTGTTTCATCTATAACCAATAGTAATAATAGAATTTATGGCACGGCACATATTGGTAGCCTTTTTTTGATAGGTATTTAAACTAAGGATTCATTGACATTGATTGAAGATGCATGAAGGAAACTTGTCTGACACAATTCACGAGGTATGACGAATTTATATAACAATATGATAAACAATGTAAAATTGAGTCAGGGTAGCCCAGTGGCTTGCGTGCTTACCTTTAATTTGGTAGATCTCAGGTTCAATTTCCACTCTAGCTTCGATTTCTTTTTGTAGGAGATCAAAAAATCTGAACATGTTGACCCTAGAACAGAACGTTAAGCTGTTGGTACCTGAGCCTGTATAACAGTAATCTCAAAGTCAAATTCCCCCGAAGGCCGAATGAGTATTGAGAACCGTATTATAACAATTATAAACAGTAGGATATATTAAAAATAGTTTTTATAAATAATAACAGGTTTATAAATATAATATTGTTTATACAATTTTTTGTTATAAATGTTATTCAATCGAACAAATACAGTAGCAAACATAATAAGAAAAAATAAAATTTATAATTTTAGATAATCTATCTATTTAGAGATAATCTATATTTCGATAGGTATTTAGTATTTAGTAATTTATTATTTAGGAACTGTAATTAATAACTGTGTTGACAGTCAGTCAGACTTTGTTTTGACTACTCATGTGGCAGCTGTTTGATTCAACAAGATCATCAATATTAGCAGAAACAAATCTCAGTGATGCTTGCAAATGTTTACCATTAAGCCGTGACATTCGTGCCGACTTGTTGATCTTCACGGCTGAGAAAAATTGTTCAAATCCATATGCGCTTCTCAAGATTTCTAAAATCTTTGCAGTAGCTATTGAAACTACAGGGATATGACAGTGTCATAAAAAGATTTAAGCATTTTTTTTATTAATTTAAATAATATAGTAGAGCGTGTAAACACAACCAGTGTCATTTTAGTGAATTTAGTGAGCTAAAAAAAAAAAAAATACATTCATGGGTTTATGAGGCCGCATGTTTGAGACCTTTTCTGTACAATGTCAGGTAATCATAGAGATTCCTATACTAAATACAATTGAGTTAGCAAAAAATTAGGAGGTTAAAAAAAATATAAGTCCGTTATCCCTGGAAGAGGACGTTAAACCGTCGGTACCGAGCCTGCGCAATATATGGTACTCATTAAAGATGCCTGATCTAAATACACTTCAGTTAAGAAAAATATGGTACTCCCAATGTAGAATCAACCCTGTAATATAGCTCCTCCATTACTAAAATGGGTGACAAATTACAAATGAGATACACTTTTTTACTCCTAGTACAGCAGTGAGAGATGAAAGCCTTTAATTGTAGGAATTGACTAACAATTAAGATGACAATGTAGATATCAAATCATAATGCACTTCAATAAACTTGAAATTTCTATTAAATAGTAATAACATAAGTATTATAAGCGAACAATCAAATTTTTAACAAGTTTCACTTAAAAATGAAACCAAGATTTAAAATCATTGACTGTTGATGAAGACAAATGATAAAATGATGAAGACTGTTAAAATGATAATGTAGATATCAAATCATAATGCACTTCAGTATACTTGACATTTCCATTAAATAGTAATAACATAAGTATTATAAGCGAACAATCAAATTTTTAACAAGTTTCACTTAAAAATGAAACCAAGATTTAAAATCATTGACTGTTGATGAAGACGATAGGACAGTGAAGCTGACTGGGGAGAGTGAGTGGTTTTGGTCGAATAATGAGATCAGCTTCAAGATTGCCGTTCCATCATGAAAACTTAACATTTAATCAACGTCTACTTTCAAAACCAAAATTAAATCATTTCCAACAGATTCCATTTGACCTGTATTTTTTTTTCATAAGTTTGTTAAAATTTTGTGATTTAAAATTGTATCATGTTATATGTTATGGTATTAGCATTATATACACAAAGTGAATAAGACATTTCAATTAGGTATATACCTTTAGGATATAATATACATTTTAAAGATGCTACGCATAGGATATCTATACATATCGTAGATTGGTTTACACCAATCTATATAAAATCAACCCTGCAATGTGGACGACATAACATGGTCTCTCAGTTTTTGTTTTTTTACGGATTCCCTATGACATAAAAAACATAATTACGTAAATTAAATTTTTAAAAAATATATTGTGTTTTTATTAAATAACAACAATTAATCATTCAATAATACATATACATTTCCATCATTAAGCCGGAATACAAACCGAAGTTTCTAGTTCGAACCAAGGTTAGTTCATCAGATTAGTTCTTGTAGACCGATTTAAAAGATGTTCAAAATCTTTAAGAATCTTTTAGAATCAAAAAGCTTCTTTTGTGATTTGTTAAATTTTTACAGAATTTATGTAAATAAATTGTTAAAAAAGCAACAAACGAACAAATTACATAAAAAAATAAGTAATAAAATATAATTAGAATGAGGAAAAGAAAGAATAAGTCTTCACACAGAAGATTTTAGACAACTCAACGTGTTTCAAACACGTCAACGTGTTCATATTCAGATTACATTTTTTTTGTATTATCTGATACTTCGACTATAATTTCATGTATTTAGAAGTAATTTTGTTTCAGGCTTGTTTCTCGTATAGATTTTTGATTTAGTAGCGAAAATCGGGCGAACACCCATTGGTGGCACTCCGTAACTATATTTAATCTTTATGATGACAGAACGTTACGTGACCATTGCAGTTTTAGTCGAATTTGGGGGTTTGTGGGAATTACTAGCAGGAAAAGATTTGGATGAGCAAGTGCGTTTGGATGAGTTGAGAGTTCACTGTGGAATCGTTTATAATCGTCTAGATTACATCTACAACAATAGTATTGTATACAATGTAACACACTTTAACAATATTGTATAAAAATTAAAATAATTTAGATGTAACCTGAAGATGAACAATAAGTGTTTGAATCTCGTCGATGTTTTATAAAATCTTTGGTGTGGTGACTTGGTTTTTTTTTCATTCATTCTAATCATGACTGAATACCTAGAACACAGGATTGCAAACCTAATGATTGAGCAATACTTTAAAATATTTCAACGTTATAATAAACTAATTAGGATATTGCACCTGCTGCTTCAATGGCAATATATGAAGGTTATAGCGGTCTCCTCACTTCGTTTCTGACATGTTATTGATTATTGTATACTAATGTATGTATAAAAAGATTTCACATAAACACTGAAATAACAATCAATGATCATACAACAATAAGAAATGGGAAAACAAGACTAAGATATTTCAACCGTAACATGCGGTCTTCGTCAGAGTCAAAAGCCCAACAGAATCAGTTGGGTTTTTGACTCTGACGAAGACCACTTGTTATGGTTGAAAGATCTTAGTCTTGTTTTCCCAATTTCTTAATGTGGTTTGATCACTAATGTATGTATATTAGCGTGGTCATTATTTTGGTAAAATCTCGATGTTTTTTAAGTGCTTCACCTAGATTTAAATTATTGCAGGCAACAGGTTATGCTGATTCTGTAAGCATGCTAACACATGGAAATTTTTTTGGCCACTGACCTCAGCTGCAACAAAAGAAGGCCGGAGTTCCATCCGTCCTTACCACGATGGGTGAGGAAGTCCTTGAGCAATTCCTTCGGGTTTCTGTATACTCTGCCTGGTCTGATCACGCATTAATCAAGGATACTTCCCTTGGGGGGACAACTGAATTCTAAAAGGAACATTAGTACTCCTATAACAGACGAATGAGTTGGCGTCAGCCATCTGTAAAGTCTCGGCCCCATGAATTTATAATATCAGGTATAATATCCTGAAATTATACTTTCGTATAGTACTATATTTAATAGTACAAGTTTTTAGTAGTTTTATATTAACTAATTAAAACTGCTTCATCATTTAGCAAAGAAAAAACTTAAAATACGCTATACAAGTGCATATTTTTAGTACCGCAGAGATTAAAATAATTTATGACGAATAATGATATAACTGTATTCCTTGTAAGTTGATCTGTGAGTTTCATGGTCTAGTTACGGTGGCAGTCCATATTGAAGCAGAACTAACTTAAGCCGTTAGAGCGGGGGTTTATATCGCTCCCTATAACAGGCTGGCTAAAAGTATGGTGCCTGGATTTCATGTCATCACATTTACCTTAAATACTGGCCGAAATACCCGTCTTTGATGGGTATTTTACAAAAATTTAGAGTTGATACGTAATAATCCAAAATACTATTAGAAATGATAAAATAATAGAAAATATCATTATTAGTATAGTCCATAACTGTCATTTTAACGTTTTGCAGCTTTAGATACTGAGCTCAAATTTGATTTTATTCAAGACATACTTCATATTTAGTAAATGGTTAGGTAGGACTTATTTTTTTAAAGCGAGCGAATTGTGATAAACGCAAACGAAATTAACATTGACTAACATTCTTACTTACTACAGTATCAGGCACCAAAACATATCTGTACATCTATACAGGTTTTGTTTCTATATTGCTTAGAGCCAACTTATTTCACGTTATGTTTACGTTTTATACATTAGAGGAAAAAATAAAGTATATTTATTTTAAAGATATACAGGTATTTTTAGGACTCTGATACTGTTGCAAGTAGGTATTATTAGTTGATATGCTTGTATAGCTAGCTAAACACAGCTTAAAAGTTCATAAATTTGCTTCTAGTTGAATTTATAATCTATTCAAATTTTATCTTTTACACATACACAAATCTACTGTTAAAGTTTCAGTTTGCTGCTCTAATGTTATGATGGCTGAGTTTATTTGCAACAAAATTTTTATACAAGCAGACAGAAATTTTTTTTAATGGTGTATTCGGTTTTTCAAATGTATGAAACGTAAAAATAACTTGAAATGAGTCAGTTCTAAGTAACGTACAGTCAAAAATGTTTCCTTTTATTTATGTAGATAGATTAATCAAGTTCTTAATTGCAATCAGTTATTATTATTATTTTCTTCATTATTTCACTATTGAACCAAATACTGCTCTTCCAGTCAGCTTCTCTAGTTGTCTTCATACACACTAATCTAGCACATATGCATGTTAGCTCATTTTTATTGTTGATTGTATATGCTTGTTTGACTATATTGGTTTGAATGGCTATATTTGTGTAAAGCTATTCTCGTATTTATACCTAAATTTGTATATGTGACTTTATTTATATGTATGTCCATTTTTCTCAATAACACGTGATATACATATTCAGATAACTCACCACAAATGATTGAAGATAATCACGTTGAAGATGACAACGTGAAAACGAAAGGCCTCAGAGCGATTATCTTCAAACACATGTGATGAGTTACCTGAATATATATATATATATATATATATATATATTATTAAAATAAGCAGCAGCTTCTGCATTGACCAGTTTCTTGTTGACACTCTCTAGTTTTCGTATCACTTTGCGGTGAGACTCTGGTAGCTTCCAAAAAAGGTTAGCAAAAGACATTAACACACACAATAAACATAGGTGAAACACGAAAAACTAAATTTTAATCACTGTTTTAATCACTAAATTAAAAAAACTAAATAAAAATACGTACAAGTTTTCGGCTCTCATTTGCCATCCTCAGGTATAAACTAAAATTAATTAAGTCTAATGCACTATAGTTACAATAAAATAAAATACTTGAACAATGTCTACAAAATTACTGTACTTTAGGAAGTGAATCTAAGGTGGGAGTGAGGGGAGGGGGAGGTATGCATGGCGACAGGGTCGGCCAAAAACTACCTGTGGTTCGTTCACCTCCCCGTCTCCCTTACAAGTTTGAAATTATTGTCAAAATTCTTAAAACTAGCAGAAACTTTTCTTGTTGAAAACTAGAGAGTGTCAACAAGAAACTGGTCAATGCAGAAGCTGCTGCTTATTTTAATAACATATGCTTAAGGGAAGACCTGCTGCCTTTGTACACAATATATATATATATATATATTATAATATATATATATATATATAGTCGTTATCAGCCTTTGGAGCGATTCACTTCTTTTCCTGAAGACGAGGACATCGAAATATAGTAGTGAGTTCAGTGGTTTCCTTTCTATGTGTTCTTTTTAAAATTCTAGTTTATATATATATATATACTTTTTCGTTGGAAATACGATTCAAAACGGACAAATATAGTTCAATATAGACAAAGAAACATAGAGAAATCAAAAGAACACACTTACAGTCTCTAATTTTTGGTTTGAACCGTCTTCAAGAGAGATAAGAGAGGGAAACCAAGCGCACTGGTTGGTCTCCAACCGTCTCTGAACTAGTGCGCTTGGTATCCCTCTCTTATCTCTCCTGAAGACGGTTCAAACCGAAAATTAGAGACTGTAAGTGTGTTCTTTTGATTTCTCTATGTTTCTTTGTCTATATTGAACTATATATAAATATAAACTAGAATTTAAAAAGAACACATAGAAAGGAAATCACTGAACTCACTACTATATTTCGATGTCCCCGTCTTCAGGAAAAGAAGTGAATCGCTCCAAAGGCTGATAACGACTGACTTGGCGTTCGAACTGAAGCACTCAAACAGTGTAGCCAACTTTCGGAGGAAAGGAAGACAGGGAAGATAAAGAGATAAAAGCCAAATAAAAATTAAAAAATGAAAACTTTTGCTAAAATAAAATTAAAAGCTGATAACAAAAAAAAAAAAAAAAAATTCAACGATTGAGGTTAAGCCCAGGAGCCGATCTACCGCCCAGAAGACTAATAAGTGCTTCTTCTGAAGCTCTTAGAGTAACTTTCGATTATATATATATATATACGCTATCCCCTACCATTAAAAGCAATTCCATTAAAAAACTGGAAAATCTTTCCAAAAAATTAACCAGAGTGGAAATAGGCGAGAAATTTGTAAATATATATATATATATAGACAATCTTATAAGCATCCCAAATTTCGACCACTATTTAAAGAAATGTAGTTTCTTATAAATTAGTTTAGTTTCATTTTAAGTCTATATTTCTTGTTATTGCTTATACATACTAAAATCTTGATGATGACTAACTACTCGTCGAAACCTTTTTGAGCAAAATCTGAAGTAAAAAACAGTCAATTAATAAAGTGTATATTTGTGAAATTTACATTATATTGTATATATGGAATGTTGAAGGAATTTGGTTAGTTTTATATCATTGCGAAGTTTGTTTTTTTATTTTTAACTGGGGCGTATGATAAGGGCACTTTTAACGAAGCCACTCTTCCAAACCAGTGACGACTTCAAAGGCGCTGGCTGTTATGTTAAGTAAACTAAAATAACCAGATTTTATACGCCAATGATGGAGCCACAATTTCAGTTTAATTAAAAAAAAATAACAATTGTTTTGTTTTTCAAGATTAAATGTCAATGGTTATTTTAGAAGTATACAATTGTGTTTTTAACTGTTTACCTACGAGTCCAACACCCCCCCCCCCCCCCCCCTACTCTATATAAAAGTGGCAAAATGATATCAAACAAAAATTGCATGAGACACAATATTCTTGCGTATTTTTCTGGTTAAGTTTCAACTTAAAACAATCACAAAAAAACTAGTTCATATATAATAGAGAAAAAAAATTAAAATACGAAGACACGTTTTTGTTATCTTTTGCTATCGCTTTAACGTCCTCATTGTTTGTAAGATATTGAAAAAAAAAAGAAAAAAACAAAGTCCTATCGTATATAATTTTTGAAAAATTCTTTGAAGATGTCATCATAGAACCTATTCATGTCTGAATCCTTAAAAATGATAAAAAAATTAAATTTAAATATTTCAGAAGAAATAACTTCTTTTACTGTGAAGAAACCTTGCTGATTACAAATTTCAACATTTAAAACTTTAGATTAAACTATTTTCGCTGTCATGTCATCTAAGATTTCAACATTTCAAAAACGAAGGCAAAAGTTTAAAATGAGCGTTTGCTTTCATTTTGATATTCATCTGTCAGTTATCTTACTCACCTAGTATTATTTTTTTATGTTTTCAGTTTTAGACACGATCATTTATTTATGAAACTAAGAACTGTACGTTAATTAACAGAACTTGATTCTAAATTCCACTGGCATGCTTTAAACTTTTAGTGTGTTGGTTGCAAAGTTAGCTTAGGTCGTAGTAGCGAACTAGAATACACATAAGCTGAACATTGTCCCTTTCTGGTACCACACAATGAACCTCTACTATACTAGGTTAACCTCAATTTTGGTTAACTCAGAAAGGGGATCTTTAACGAATACCATACATCGTACATGCTTGGGAACGACCGATGAACGTTCTCTCCGAGGGACAGCATGCTTAAATTTATATATCTACCGCGAGAATAAATCGAGGTTCTGAGTGGGTATTGAACCCCGTTTTTACCAGTCCAGAGGCAAGAGCTTTGCCGCTGAGCTAACCTGACCCCAGTGTGGGTTGCAAAGTTTGATTCCTTTGTTATTTTGCAACTCATTACATGCCATATTAAATTCTGACATGCCATATTACCAGAATATAATAATAATTGCTAATATTAATAATGTATTGAGTGTCACTATAAATGCATATCTATAGTAAATCAATGACCAAACCACAATAAGAAATGGGAAAACAAGACTAAGATCTTTCAACCGTAACAAGCGGTCAGAGTCAGAGTCAAAATTTTACTCTGACGAAGACCGCTTGTTACGGTTGAAAGATCTTAGTCTTGTTTTCCCATTTCTTATTGTGGTTTGGTCATTGATTGTTATTTCACGTGTTTACGTGAAATCTTTATATCTATAGTAAGTAAAAGAGGTTAGACTAATTGTTTAAGCTATAACTATAAATAATTAGTATGAATGATGTTCGATTTTATTTGACCCATCAATAATAATAAATTCTGCTTTTCATACAATTTAACGCATATATATTAAAATACGTCAATTAAAACATGTTTACCAGTATTTTAAACAGACATAAATGGTCAATTAATAATCAAATTCTATTATATGAATAGAGATGTTAGTGGTCCAGGATTTTAGATGGTACATCAATCGGTAATTGGATAATTAATATAATTGCTTTTTCCGTAAATGTGCTAACTATACCTTTATAACTGGCGAAACTAATTGGTTTTAGCACTTTCCTGCAAATTAGTCTACTACACTTTAGAAATAAAAAAATCCAACTTATCATTATTAGATACCAATAATTATATTTCGGAAGACATAACTCATCTTGACAGTCCATATGGATTCACTATGATCTAATGGAAAAAATCCATTAACTTTAATAGCAGTTAAAAACATATATCCACTTTCAGAGCAGTTTTCCAATAATATAGGTTTGATTGAAAAACATGCCAAGTCTAGTTGAAGGTAGTTTTCTGGTTTTTCCAATCTGCCTACTGTTCTCTGTTGCTTTCTTCAATTTTGAAGAGTAGATTTCCAATTTCGATATTTGGCATATACTTTGATATTTTCAAAATTATAAATGTAAACCACCAAATAGAAGGAAGTAAACCACCACGGTCGATACTTTTATCATTTTATATATATATATATATATATATACTGGTTCTAGTCTAAGGTTGGTGTTTGGAAACCGAGTAGTCGGAGTATCCTCGTAGTTTGTTGCCTGTTTATTGCCGTGTTGTTCTTCGTTTTTTCTATTGCGTTATGGATCTGTAGTCTAACCTGTAGTTATATATATAACAATTAAAAGAAACGGTCCAGCGTACTTTTTTAAATAAAATAAATTCAAAACGAAGGAAACACACAGACATAACTCACATCGATATTTCGACCATCGTCGTCGTCAGGAGGAGTGAGTTATGTCTATGTCTTTCTGTGTGTTTCCTTCGTTTTGAATTGATTTTATATATATATATATATATATAGTTCAATATAAACAAAGAAACATAGAGAAATCAGAAGAACACACTTACAGTCTCTAATTTTCGGTTTGAACCGTCTTCAGGAGAGATAAGAGAGGGAAACCAAGCGCACTGGATCAGAGACGGTTGGAGACCAACAGTGTTGCCGCATGCGCGCCCGTTCACAGAAAATAAGGTAGACAGGAATCAATTTATAATTAATTTATAATTTATAAAATAAAATAATGGAATATGAAAACAATAAATATATAAAAAAGAAAAAATTGAAAAAATAAGGGAAATTGATACAGAGAAATTGATACATAAACAAAAGTGCTGACTAAGCTATAATAAAATAAAATAAAACTAAGAATACAAATAATAATAACAAATGAAATAATTTAATAAAAAATGTGAAAAGGCAAGGAACTTTTAGACATTATCGCTTTAGATTGAGGCCAGGTGCACTACGCGCACTTAATAGCCAAATATGGGCTTCTTCGGAGGCTCGTAGTGTGAGATCTTTGCTGTCAGAGGTATTTGTCGCAGAATCTGTAACCTGTAGCACTCATTAAAAGGGAGACCGTGGCTATTGGCATGTATGGCAATGGGAAGATGGAGCGACTATTGACTGAAGCTCTGTGATTGTTCATACGGAGACTAAGCTTGGTGGATGCTTGGCCTACGTAGAACGAATCACACTTGGTACACTCCAAACGGTACACACAGTTTTTGGAGGTACACGAGCAGTCAGTTGCAACAGGATAGAGGGTGTTATGGGGGGGAGCTGTGAAGTGTGGTTGGGGATTTATAATGGGACACGTGAGGCAACCTCGACGTCCGCACAGCTGCGCTCCAGAGGGCAAACTGTTTGCCCTCGTGGAGGTTAGCTTCCTGTGCGAAAGAAAATTGCCAAGGTTGGGAGGACGTCTGTAGGATAGGCATGGCGGATTAGGAAAGGTTTTGGAGGTGGCTGGGGAAGAGGATATGATCGGGAAAAGTTCTTTAATGATGGTACCCAGTCTGTGGATACCTGGGAAGTAGGTTGTTATAAGGTAGGGAGACCCAGAGGGAGAGGAAGAGGAGGTTGATGTAGGATTGTGTGGGGTCGTGGCAGGAACCAGTCTTCTGGTTAGGAAGGGGAGAGGGTAACCTCGCTTTGTGACAGCAAAGATCTCACACTACGAGCCTCCGAAGAAGCCCATATTTGGCTATTAAGTGCGCGTAGTACACCTGGCCTCAATCTAAAGCGATAATGTCTAAAAGTTCCTTGCCTTTTCACATTTTTTATTAAATTATTTCATTTGTTATTATTATTTGTATTCTTAGTTTTATTTTATTTTATTATAGCTTAGTCAGCACTTTTGTTTATGTATCAATTTCTCTGTATCAATTTCCCTTATTTTTTCAATTTTTTCTTTTTTATATATTTATTGTTTTCATATTCCATTATTTTATTTTATAAATTATAAATTAATTATAAATTGATTCCTGTCTACCTTATTTTCTGTGAACGGGCGCGCATGCGGCAACACTGTTGGTCTCCAACCGTCTCTGATCCAGTGCGCTTGGTTTCCCTCTCTTATCTCTCCTGAAGACGGTTCAAACCGAAAATTAGAGACTGTAAGTGTGTTCTTCTGATTTCTCTATGTTTCTTTGTTTATATTGAACTATATTTGTCCGTTTTGGATCGTATTTCCAACGAAAAAAAGTATATATATATATATATATATATATATATATAAATGCCTAAACCACAATAAGATATTCAAAAATTTGATTAAGGTCTTAGAACTAAAACAACTGAAGTTCTTCAGAGATATCTTCAAACTTCAAAGTTACTGGTCTTTTTCTTCAAACAATGAAGACTAGTTGTTTGAGTTGAAAAATCTTAGTCTTTCTTGTTTAGTTTCTCTGATTTGCTGAACGATGTTTTGTTGTTGTATTTACACTAGATTTCGTTTTATATGTATGGAAGTTTTGGCTTAAGTTCGTTCTCTCTGTCCCATGTACTATTATCCACAATCTTTGATCTCATTCTGTAAACTCTAGAATAAATTTGATTAAATTTGCTATCTGTATTCTGTACTATAACATTTAAGTTCTATTTATTTGAGTCATTTTTTTTGTGTGGAATACTTCGATTTTTATGAAATGACTTTTCAAATTTCCTTTTTTTCTGATATATACAGATACGTTTTGAATAGCTATTACTATTATAACCCTGTTTATTCTAGTGGTAATTACTTTATCAATTATTGTTTCGTTAGTACGGTAATAGATTAGATCGCAGTGGACGCAACAAGAGAGAACAACACAGATTGGCCAAAGTTTGGCC
This sequence comes from Hermatobates lingyangjiaoensis, assembly GCA_026182355.1. Taxonomy (NCBI): domain Eukaryota; kingdom Metazoa; phylum Arthropoda; class Insecta; order Hemiptera; family Hermatobatidae; genus Hermatobates; species Hermatobates lingyangjiaoensis. Next base: position 2,242,396 of record JAPFBL010000077.1, on the reverse strand, counting down.
CTTTGTTATACCCCGCAATGAGTATTCTACGATGAGAGTCCTATCTTTAGCCTAATTTAGGTGTATTTAAAGAAAGGATCTGTAACGAGTTCCTCACATCGTAGCAGGCCTGGGTTGGACGGCTTAACGTCCTCTCAGAGGGGTGACGCACTCAAATTTATTTCTCCTCCCACGTGAATAAATGGAGGACCAGATTACCGACCAAAAAAATACGATATTAGTTGTTTATTTTTTTTAAGCTCATTATTCTAAACTTTAGAAATAGCCATTGTAAAAAAAACTTTCTTTGGTATCCTCAATAAAAGGGCAAATTTTATTACATTATTAATCCAAATAATATACTAACCATTACACTGAAACAAACATAACTCAATTTATAGTAATTTAAGTTTTTAATAGAAGATAAGTACAGGAAATTTATTTATTTATACAGAAAATCATATAGTTTATAGAATAATATTCAAGATTTATAGACAAAATTATATTGGAGACCGGGTAAGGTTAAGTTAGGTTGTAGTGGAAGTCCCACTAGGACACATAGACTAAACACTGGCCTTTTGTGATACCACACAATAGATTTCATATCAATTCTAACCCATTGTTTCTAGATTGGAGTCCTAAATTTTGCCTCACTCAAGTATATTCCGATTTAGGGACCTTTAACGAGTACCTGACAGCTTCAGGCTCGGGACCGACAGCTTAACATCATCTCCGATTTTTCAAAATTTTTTTTTACCTTTCAAGAGAATAAATCGAGGACCAAAGTGGGTATTGAACCCTGGACCTATAATTCTAGAGGTGAGCACTTTACTCCTAGGCTAACTTGTCCCTCACTACAGGGCGAACTTTAAGAAAAGAATATAAAAAACACATTCATGCTTTAAAATACAATAAAATTAATTTAAACTATGCCAATAATTTAGTGTATAGGTATGAACCGGACAGTATGACTGGATACCCTAACATTATAAATAACATAACGGACTAATAGTAACATTAGCAGAACTGTAAGAAATTATAAACATACTACCTTCGATAAGAATGAGTAAGAAAATTTACAAAGTAAGATAACACATTCTTCATTGTTAGTCATAACTTCTGTAGACTTAACAATAGTAATATTATTCTTGAACCAAGTTGCAAAAACAACTGTGTTCCAGTTAATTTAAAATAAGCAAAAAAGGACTTTATTGTAATTACTTTTGTTTAAATAGCTATTAAAAAAAAAGCCTAGTTTATGGGTTGTTATTAACTGGCATTACGAAATCATGAACTACTGGTGTAGATTTATCTGTAATTATCTTGGAGATAGTAATTTGAGAATGATTAATGCAGATAATGGCAAGCTGTCAGTCGGTTGTCTAATTATTGCAATAATTTCGCTTTCTCATGCTCTCTAATCATTAAATTTCTGCTGTTTCCCTCAAAACATTTGCAATTATTTCTGCTTATAAATAATTTTAGTGTTTTAATTCAAAATTCTCCTTCAGTATCATTTCGAATTAATATTTTTATGCTTCAAAATTGTTCTCTTGAATTACCATAGAACAACATTTTAATTTTTTTTTTAATATACAACTAATTAAAAACATAATTTTATTAGCATTTAATTAAAATTGAATAATTCAGAGTTATTTGCACTGGAGAGGTTGTTGGATGTATTATTATAATATGAACATTCCTCCTTCATTTTCTCTCTACCAGACCGGTTTCAGAATTTGTCCACCATTAACACTACTACTAATTAGTTTTTCATCACATATTTTTTTTCAAACTTCCATTAAATTCATCTTTTTGTTGTTTTTAATTTTTTTTTAATATTTTAAGCAATTTAATAATTTTTTTTTCGGTTTGTTGGAGTCACTGAAGAGATAAATGAACAAACCAATTAAGTACAAACAGTTAAAATCTTTAAACCTCTTAAAATGATAAAAAAAACATTCAAGCAAAAAAATGGACAAAAAGATAAACTTAAGAAAAATTAAGAGCACTGACTGAAGAAACGCGGACTAATTTGTTTGAACACATCAAGTAGGCTGTTGATTAAGTATAAGTTATCTTATATAATGAAAAATTTGTTTAGGGTTTAGAATTTAGTCAAGATTATGCGATTGAACTATTTAAGAGGATTGTTATGGAGTACGGTACGGGAACATTGCAGAGGACAGATTTAAGCTATATTTTTTCAAAATAGCAAAGCAGTTTGTGGATAGAACTTCTGTTATGGTAACAATAATTTTTAGGCTTATAACATCAGAAAAAGACGAGAAATTTGTGAAAATCAAATAACTATGTTGTCCAATAAAAAAATTTGTTTGATGTGTTTTGTTGTTTTAATTGAGCAGCACACTAGATGAGATTCAGAGACCTCATGACTCAAAAACATAGAAAGAATGTCAAAACGCCAAAGAGTTTTCTTTGCACTAATAGGAAATTAAAAACTCTTGCAAATTAGTTGTTTAATCATGTTAAGAATTAGGTAAGTAGATTGAAAAAAAAATTAAACAATAAAGAATTATGAGGCTAAATTGATATAGATGAGGCCAAATTTATATCCCTAAGGATGTAATTTCCATATCGAGTATTCTGGAGCCATTTTTAGGAATGAATTCTTAGGCAATATTTATGGTATTTATGGTCAGGAATGAATAGCTGCCATAGGTTTCTTACAGCTTCAGAGGTGGATTTAGACTCCACTCGGGATCATGGTAGCCCAGTGGCTTGCGCACTGGCCTTTGGACAGGTAGATGTGAGGTTCAATATCTACTCTGGCTGAAGATTTATTCAGGCGGGAGATTGTTTCAAAATTGATTGTTTGATTGATTGATTGTTTCAAAATTCTCAGATGATTGAATCATCTGAGCATGTTGCCTTTTGGAGAGGACGTTAAGCCGTCGGTCCCAAGTCTGTACGATGTCAGGTACTCATTTAAAAACATTTAAGTTAGGCAGAATGTAGGACTCCCAATGTAGAATGTTGATAGTGTGGTGTCACAAAGGGCCAATGTTCGACCTATATGTGTTCCCTTGTGAGACTACTACTTCAAACTAACCTAGACTTCATTCATTTGGCATATTGTCATCTGAAAAGCTCTCCTATGTCGTGATAAGCATTTCGAAGCGATCCTTCTCAACTGTGGATTCCATGCTTCCTTCACTCTAAAGTAAGGAGATACTGCTATTGGCTGGTTTCAATGTTAATAATACTGCGTCGACTTTAAGAGCAACTGATATGGATGATGGGAAAGTGCTTGGGCTCCTTACCACTACTGGGTTGAGTGTGGTCAATGACCCAGCATTAGCAGAGTCATTCATACATGTAACGGCTTCCTCCTCTGCCGCATTAAGAGGAATAAGTCAGTTCACCCTACTATTTTGAGTAGGGATCATAATGCGATCTATTTTACAGTTGGAATAAGTACGGGGTTAACTGGGTTTTCACGCTTCAGGAGCAAGAATACCAACGTGTATCCTCTCATACACTGCTTAGACGTATCCATCAAAGAACTGCTGATACTCAATAGCCATGGGTATATGTGCATGAGATAGACCATAACGTACAAACTAGGGTTTGTCGGTTTATAAAAACCGGTTTTTTTGAGAAAATCATGAAATTCGAAAACCGGTTCTTTATATCGAAAACCGGAATCATATCGGTCCGATTTAATAATATGATGAATACTTCATGGAAGTACTGTGTTGAGGATGAAAATACAAAACCTGGAGCATGATAGTATAAACTAATAATTATTTTTATCAATTACAAAATGTTTAATTTTTCTTAACGTTATTGTCATCAATATATAACAAATTCAATAATTATCAATCATTTGATAGGCAACGAGAGTTTGATTTTTCAACCTAGAAAATTGACCGAATCCCGATTAATTAATACAACTATTGTATCAATATATATATATATATATATATATATATATACTAAATAAAAGAAACAGTCCACAAGGACTATAAAACTTTAAATTACACAAAACACGACACAGAAAAAAGAATAAACAGAACACTTACAGGATTCAATATTTCGAACTGTTGTTCGTCATCAGGAGTAGACTAGAAGAGAGGACGAAGTGAGAGAGATCTCCCCAGGTCGAAGAACGGAGCATGAATCATATATATACGATATATATATATATATATACGATCGTATATATATAAAACAAGAACAAAAAAGAAAAAACTAACACTCACGATTCGCGATAATTTTGGCTGTCTTGCCGTCTTCAGGAGATGCAAAGGGAAAAAGGAAAAGGCACCCAGGAGCAGAGACGTGAATAGTCCCACCGACCATATATATATATCCACTTGATAAACGGAAAGATGATCCAAACTGGACACAATAACAGTTCAAAATTGAAGATAGGTAGCACGAAGTAAAGATACACACTAACAAACTCAAATTTTCGAGCAATCCGTCTTCAGGAGAAAAGAGAAAGGGAGACCAAGCACGTTGTAGACGCAATGGCTAGTAACGGGTTATATATATATATATATATATATATATATATATATATATATCCTTCTTAACACCTTGATAACTAATAAAGATTTAAAAACTTCAATGATTTACTCCAATGCTCGCCATCTTAGACTGGTTATGATAATTATACTCAGTTTAATTCTTGCCAAACGTGTTCCAGCATTGAATTGTTGATAATTATTGTTATTCAGGACTTTTGTTAACTCATGTCTTCCAAAATGGAAGGATCATTAACCAGTCCTTATACAAAGCCTCACAAAAAGAAAATGCAGAGTTGTGATCTGGAGACCTGGGAGGTTAGATCATGAAAACAGATATTATCAGACATCATCTTATCATCTTACCCAGACCGCCCATAGTAGTGATTACTACATAATAGCTAGTCATTACAAATGAATATTAGGAATGGAATATAAATTACATTAACAAGTAATTTTGAATAATTAATTAGAAATATTTAGCAAACCTATAAAACAATTCGATTGTATTAGTAATATTAAGCATATCATTAGCAATAAATATTAATTTAGCTTCTAATTGCTATTCATTATAAATTAGTCATAGAATGTATATTTGCAGCTTTACAAGAATTCAGCAATCTATAAACCAATTCAACTGTATAAGTCATTAATAATAATTGTTAATCATGAACTAGTCAATAAAATTTCATTTTGATTAAATAATGACAGTCATTCTTGAAGCTTAGAACGCGCTTTTATTTTTATAGTCATCACTAATACCTTTTTAGAATGTTATTGTAATACAGGGTTTCCCAAACTTTTTCTGGCTGGCAGAATAGCCTGCCAGCGCCCCCTACCCCATAAAAATGGAAAGATATGCCAAAAAGCCTATCAGAACTAACCTATTCTATTCAGGTTTAACTTTTGGAGAAAGAAAAAATAAATCTCAAGTTAGTTACCTTCCGAGCTTTCAAATGTTTCTCTAGCTGCTAGACAGCTAGAGACTAGCTGTCATGCAATCTACTGCCACAATCTATCTTTACAGAATTGAGATTGCGGTCTACTGTTCATATAGGTAACGATCATTTCATTCTTCTTATCTCGACCGAAAACTCATTTACTTCCGATCAAGGCTGACCTTTTAATCCATAGGACATACGTGAAAGAGCAGCTTATCTTTTTATTCCCTTTATTTTGACCGAAAACTCTCTTTTACTTTCGACCGAGGCTGACCCCTTAATCCTCAGGTAAAAGAGCGGCATATCTTTTGAAATTCTTATTTCTAATTTTTATTACTTGTATGGTTTTTGATTGTTACCGCCAACAGTTTGGGACGACGGTGTAAGTATTGTAGCAGCCAGCTGCTACATTAGCTACACTGTCGCCACCAAGTATCTATTTTTTAGCTATATCTGGCGGGGTTACCGCCCCCCAAACCGCATATTTTGTATTACCGCCCCCCAACCCCCTATTTTTGCGTTACCGCCCCCCCATATCAAACCACCGCCCCCAGGGGGGCGGTAATGCCCACTTTGGGAAACGTTGCTGTAATATTTCGGAAAGTAAAATTGAATATTTAATATAATAATAAAACCAGTCGGAAATATTAAACTATTTATCTAGTTGGGTATGAGAATATATGTTGTCTTTCTTTGCGCGCTATGACTGGCAGAAATGGGTAAATTGATGCCTGAGAGAGCAGCGGGATGGTGAGGATTTGAAATGTAAATTGCTGAATAAGGAATTGCTAATTAGTGCCGTTAGTTGGGATGGAGGATTATGCATGTCATGGTCTGATAAGACATGCACTTCCCGGCTGCCCATTGGTCGAGGACGGGCTTCTCTATAAACACAGAGGGCTGGACCAGCCAATATGGCTGCCTTTTCATTTATACGCCTACTGTTTAAAGCGTCATTGTTGTTTAATAATAACTACGTAATCAATAACTATCTACATATAGATAATAATATCAAAACCAAGGAATTTCAACCATTAATGCATAAAGTGTCAGGATGAGGTCAGTTTCTCTACACTCAAATTACAATTTGACTGTCGATAACAGTATAGACAACAACTATATGTACCATATACAAACTAGGCTTTTCAGGATTTGGTCAAAATTCACGTATTTCCATACGTGAGCCAGTACCTCGAAGGTAGTTGATATAGCCTCTAGACCACTTCTATATAGTACGTTGTAGAATGTATGACTTTTTTTTTGTAGTGAGTAATTATCTGTTTTGATGATTTTGATTAAATTTACTGAAAAATTTGCATTTTAGAAATAACATCACTTATCTCATTCAGTTTCAGTGATTTCATTTCTGTGTGTTCTTTTGAACATTATATATATATATATATATAATTGGTTTAGCATCTACGATGCTGAACCTTCGGATGAATAATCACAGGCTTTCGGTTGGTAAACGCAGCAGTCTCCCTGTCGCCACTCACGCTAATTCCCACCACCTCAGCTTCAATGATTGTTTCACAGTCCAAGTTCTTAAACAAGTCCCCAGTGATAACAGACAAGTTACTTTAAAAGCTTCTGAGGAAGCACACATTTGGCTCCTGGGGGCACGCTCGAAACCTGGCTTGAATTTAAATCGTTAGTTTTTTTTTTAATATTTTTTATTTATTTAATTTTTTTTAATTTTTTTTTTAATTGTTTTATATATTTTCTTTATTTTTTTCTTTTCTTAACCTTTTTCTACCTTTCAAAAACATTTTTTTTTTATTTTTGCTCTCGACTTCCTAGTTCCTTTTTTATTTGTCTCCTTTGCGGCAGCACTGCTTTAGCCCTCACCCAGTGAGTTCTTTAGTTGACTGTCGTCCCTCCGTCAATTCACTTCTTCTCCTGAGGACGACCGCCATTACGGTCGAAATATTGAAAAGTGAGTCTTTGTTGTGTTTCTGTTTATGTGTCACTGGTTATTTTAATTGTTATTTGTCCTGCCGGACCGTTTTTCGTTTATCATGGTATATATATATATATATATATATATATATATATATATATAAATTAAAAATCAATAATGACTATTGATATACTATATGAATTAAACAACCACAATAAACAAATATACATTAGATACAATGCTTTAAGGTCTTTCGTTACATCATCAGAGAGCTAAATGAAATAAACAAAAAATATAATAACAAGTTAACCTTTGAACTCATTTTGTCTTTCCCGCCTTACTACTGCAACCACCAAAAATAATATAAATCAGTTACGCACTATTGGGCTTATTGAAGAATAAATAAGACGGCTAAGTATTACGTTGTTTCTTTCATTTTTCACAATGAAATTTGTGCAGCGTTAAAAAAGAAATATTATGAAAAAATAAGGTTATTTAGCTATGATGAGGGTTGAGAAAAAAGGTGGTTTTTTTTAAGGGTTGAAGGGATGGAATGAAGAGGTGGAAAGGTCTGTGTGAAAGAGGTGAACGTTACTATATAAACATCCGTCAGTGATACGGGATACATCCAATAAACTCAACTCGCCTTTCTGCTGCCCCTGTAAACCCTCGCTTATCCACCATGAACAACACTTTTCCACCAACAGTTATTTGACATATTTTAAAAAGTTATCGGCTTTTTTTTTTATAAATTATTCAATTAGTACCCTTAAGATTTTAAACTTGGGAACAAACAATAGTGATACTTTTAATTTTTGAAATCCATTCCTATACTCAGCATATTGTTAATCACACAAGTCAGTAAACATATTACAGGTATACTTCACTCAACGTCGTTATTTAGAACCAGGAAATGCGACTTAAGGTGAATCAGCTGTTCTTTAGGTTAGTTTAGACTAAACCTAAAATAACCTTCCTAGTTCAGAACAATACTTTATTCATGAATGCATTTTTCAATAATATATGGCTAATAATAATTTATTCTAAACTTATAAATATATAAATTTTACTTTTAATATTCATAACATTAAAAAAGGTTATGAATAGTATTGGAGTAGAATTTATTAGTTTTTAACCCATTTTGTAGTGTAATTTTTTTATTATTGTTTAAACCAATCCTCTAGCGGGTGATAACGTCAGCCATTTACCGGCTTGTTGTTTGATCTGTGATTCTTCATTGGGAGTTCTACATTTTGCCTAACACAAGTGCTTTTCGAGTAGGGATCTTTAATGAATACCTGACATCGTATAGGCTTGGGACCAACGGCTTAACATCCTCTCCGAGGGACGACGTACTCAGATTTATTCACCTGCCGCGTGAATAAATCGAGGACCATGTGGGGATTGAACCCGGGACTTGTTGTGTAATACTTGTTGGTATTGTTTTTTCTCTGATAGGACAGATTAAATTACGCTCCTGAAATTTCTGAAATAATAAATAGACAGTAATATATCGACATGAATAATCATTCATCCTCCTGCAGCTTCTCGGTAGAGTCGTACAGACTCACTGGTTTATATAATTCTGATTCCTGTCTATAATGGTTTTCTGTTGATATTATAATTCCAATATTTATAGTAGACAAACGTAAAGTTTTATTATTTTTTTGAAAACCAACGAATAATTGAGATCGACTTAATTCGAACGACGTAGGCGGAGTTAAATCCGTCTTAATATTATTTAGTAAATATTAAGTTTATAGAACTGTAAATAAAATAAATAACATAAATGTAAACGAAAAAACTACCATACGATATAGAAAACTTATATACTTGAATACCTGTTTCAGAACAAATACACAAAAATACGTAAAATAACTAAAGAAAATAACTAACTCAAAGTATACATAGATAAACTAATAAGAATAACAAATATTATCCTTTAGCAGAATAATTTTACATTTAATGATAAACTCTATTCAGCAAAGATGGATCAGGACTTAGAAATCCAATTTCAGTAATTCTATCTGAAATTTTTCTGAAATTCGATGTTACTCATTACAGTAGATCAGGGTTGCTCACACTTTTTCAGTATGCGAGCTACTTATAAAATGACCAAGTCAAATGATCTACCGACCCATAAAAGCGTATGCTACTATTTTCTTACCTTGCATTACTGCATGAGCCAATATTGCAACAAAATAAGCTCTCAACATATTTTTGTAATTACCATATAATAATAATAATAATAATAATAATACATTGAAAATGTATAATAATAATAATAATTAAAAATAATTAAATAATAATAATAAAATAAAATCATAATACAGCTGTTTTTTGTAGCTTTTCATTGTGCTCAAAGACAGAGGCTTTACAGGAGGATCAAAACACACACACACACACACACACACACACACACACACACACACACACACAACTACGTACAAGTTGTATGCGATCTACCACTATTGGCCTCGCGATCGACGTATTGAGCACCCCTGCAGTAGATACTTAGGTGACACTTGTTAAATCGTGAATGACGTTCATGAAGATGAAATAAAATATATACATACATATATCAATTCATTGAATAATGGAATCAAATTTACGCATGAAATAGAAGTAAATATGAAATAAAATTTGTAGACTTAAACAATAGATATAAATTTTAATTTTAAATTATATAGGAAACGAATACAACTGATATAATAGTCCATAGATATTCCAAAAAGTTTGTTCCCCTGTGAGTCTAAGTACCAAACAATTTTTTTTTAGGAAGTTTACGATCTTTGTATAAAACAGTCAAAATGGTTACGTATTTATGTAGACCTTTTTTCATTGTGGTACTTGAGGTGCTTAGTAGGAGCAGTAGTGGATCCTATTGAAATATTAGCTCAAAAAAAAAGATTAGTACTTTTACAACTCTTCTAACATGTATACAAACTCTTGTAGTACGTTTACAATCTCCTCGATTTAGTTATAACAATTCATAGTAAAATCTATAAAAGATATTGTTAAAATCCTTAATAAAAATTCCTATATTCGTATAATTTTGAATTCTTGGTAATATGCAATGTGTCATTGATTGACTAGAACTTTGTTTTGCTATTCATATAGCACGAGTCATTAAGATTGAGGCACAAACATCAAAGAAATGAAAACTAAAGAAAATGAAAGTAAGGAAAGAAGAAAGGAAGATGTTTTTTTCAAAATGTTTTTACTTATGAATAATGGCAAGGTGTAACGGATGTGCTAGTAGTATATTGTTGTGGATTCTGAAGGATCTGCTATCTTTTTAATGATGCACCAATACCCTCATACAGTTCAAGATGTTACGCATCAGTGCAGTGGCCCTTTTTTTGCCCAATGTGTTCGTATAAATTGTATATATCCCTCCTACTATCTTAAGTTCATTAAACTTCAATGCTTTACACTAATTTCAGTTCAAACCTGTTTTAGCAATCCTGACTTATGCAAATAATTATTGTAAAAATGTCTTAATTTTAAAATTATTTACATTACAAGTGAGTGCGAAAAACTGTCCTTTTTTCAAATTGAAATCACTTTTTTATTATTGGGTTGGCCTAATGCAAAAGTAAATTGCAAGCTTTTTTGCAATTTACAAGAAGAATAGTAAAAAAATTAATATATTCATTACTTGACCTATTTTCCGTTAATATGCTGATTTATTGTAATAATTATAAGTTTATACATACAAATGTAATCATCGAATAAAAACTATAATTCTATATATTATAACCTTGTGGGGTTAATTATGTGTTCAGGTTATCTACATTGAAATAATCAGGTTAGAGTTCAACGAATGATATCTTAAATTATATATATGTCAAATAAATATATTTATTTTTTTAAAATTAGAATATTTTAACTAAAAATCCAGATTTATGCCAGATTTTATTATATATCTTCTATATTTAATTCCCCTTCCACTACTTCCCCGATTTCTAAGTGCCCCCCACCCAACATCGCCATTACGCCTGATGTTACGATGCATTAATTAATATTGGAAAACGTTGAAAGCCTATTTAATGGAAACAATCAGTTAGAGTGAACTGAAGATAATTCTGAGGTTCCTTTTTTCCTCTCCCTCTCGCTCTCTCTCACTCTTTCCCGTACAGCTTGAAATGGAAAGAAGGCAATAAGTAAGAGAGCTAAGAGAGCAGTTTCCATTTGGGACCCTATATAGTAAATAAGGTCTGAAAAAGTAGACCTCTTTCCATCAGCCTTATACAACCCTCTGTTCCTCTCAACCACTTTTCCACCTCATCAGGTCCGCTGGATTGAAATCAATTTGGACAACCTAACTGACAGATGCGAACACTAACTGGTCGAGTGGAACTGTTAGAAACCCTAATCCATTATATTCTGCAAATGAGGTTACATCTAGCAACTGTCTAGAATTTAAACAATAAAATCTCCGCACCATTAATTATTCAACACATTTTTATCAAATATTACTTTTATGACATCTTCATTATAATACCTAATTAACTTTGACTTTGATTGATTAAAAATTCATTTTCTACATATATAGAAACTATAAGAATCAGTTTAATGGAATATACTCGTTTATCTACAAATTAGACAGTTCAACTCTGTTATTCTATATATATATATATATATATATATATATATATATATATATATATATATATGTATATATTATTCATACAGGAAAGAGAAAAACAGATAAAAACACACGCAAAAGAGACTTAAAACGATATTTTGACATTCGTCGTCATCGGGCAGAAGTAGTCCCTTTGAGTAGCAGAAGATAACTCATATATATATATTATCAACGAAAAATCGATCCACAAAGTACAATAAATATTTCCTCATTTTCTTCAGTTTTACTTATTATTTCTCAGCTCTTCTCTTATCTCAAGTTTATTTTTCTTACTTGACTTGAACTGGGCACGTGTGTGACAACACTGTTAGTCTTCAACAGTCGCTTTGCAAGTGCGCTTGGTGTCCCTATCTCTCCTGATGTCGGTTCAATCAAAAATTAGGAAGTATAAGTGTGTTCGTATCTTTATTCTGTGGCTATTGTTTACTGTGAAACATATATATATATATATATATATATATATTATATATATATATATATGTATATATATGTGTGTGTTTGTGTGTGTATGTATATATATTTCACAAAGGAAAGAGAAAACAGATAAAAACACACACAAAAAAGAATCACAACGACATTTTGACATTCGTCGTCATTGAGCAGAAGTAGTCCCTTTGAGTAGCTGAAGCTACTGAGTGGACGGTCGAAGTATATATTTATATATAGCTTCTTGACGACTGATTTATAACCTTTATAAAGTTGGTTTGATTTAGAACAAAATCTTCAAGAACCCCTTCCTTGAACTTTATGTATATATATATGTTTCAGAATAAACTATAGCTACATAGTACATAGAAAAACACACTTACAGGTGCTAATGTTTGGCTTAACCGTCATCAGGAAAGAAGAAAAAGGGATGCCAAGTGCACTTACGAAGTGACGGTTGACGGTTGAACAGAAAATTATAAAAATTAGAGACTGTAGTTGTGTCTCAATTACTATGTACCTATAGTTTACTCTGAAACGTTTACTGTCCTTTGTGGACATTTCCTGATCATAATATATATATATATACAATAAAATAAAAAACGAAGGAAACACACAGAAAGACACAGACATAACTCACATCGATATTTCGACAATCGTCGTCATCAGGAGGTGCGAAGAGCGAAGAGCGAAGAGTCCCGCAGGAAGACAGGGCGGTACTGAACTGAGTCACACTGAGTGCAATCCAGTCGGTAAACACAGTTGCTTGAGGTACAGGAGGAATTGACCTGAACCGGGTAGGAACTATGTAAATCCTAATCCTTCCTTCGATTCCCCTCTCCACCATAGTTCCTACCCGGTTCAGGTCAATTCCTCCTGTACCTCAAGCAACTGTGTTTACCGACTGGATTGCACTCAGTGTGACTCCTTTTACGTTGGCTTAACTTCTAATAAGTTGAGCCTTCGTATGAATGGTCATAGGGCTTCAGTCGGTCAACGCAGTAACTATCCTGTAGCCATCCATGCGAACTCGCATGGACTCAGTTTCAATGACTGTTTCAGGGTTCAGATCCTGAAACAGATCCCCGAATCCAACAATAAAGTTACCCTAAGAGCTTCAGAGGAGGCATACATATGCTTACTTGATGCTCGCTCTTCCCCCGGACTCAACCTCAACCGATAATTTATTTATGATTTATTTATTTATTTATTATTATTTTTTATTTATTTATTTATTATTTTTTATTTTACTTTTTATTTATTATTTTTATTAATTTTAATTTGATTTATCTACTTTTTTATAATTTTTTATAGTTATAATTTTTACTCGTTCCTTTTACGTCTTAATTTGGCTCTTCATTTCCTTCCCTCCCTTCCCCCGCTTGGTGGTAAGTGGTGGGGTACTGGCTGCGGTTTCCGAGTTCAGTACCGCCCTGTCTTCCTGCGGGACTCTTCGCTCTTCGCTCTTCGCACCTCCTGATGACGACGATTGTCGAAATATCGATGTGAGTTATGTCTGTGTCTTTCTGTGTGTTTCCTTCGTTTTTTATTTTATTGTAAAAAAGTCCGCTGGACCGTTTCTTTTAATTGTGTATATATATATATATATATATTATTTATATATTTTTGATATATAAATATATTATTATATTGTATTATATTGATATATTATTATATTTTGATTTTTATATATATATATATAAATCAAAATATTAAACGGTCCAAACCTGACAGATATATAAATGAAAAAAGACAACATATAGAAGAAGCGAGAAAACTTACTGGATCGATATTTCGAACTGAAGTTCGTCGTCAGGGAGAGAGTAGAAGGGAAGAAGAAGAGGTACGTGCGTTCACTTGTACCGGTATGGTCGCTCTCTGCCGGTACAAGTGAACGCACGTACCTCTTCTTCTTCCCCTCTACTCTCTCCCTGACGACGATCTTCAGTTCGAAATATCGATCCAGTAAGTTTTCTCGCTTCTTCTATATGTTGTCTTTTTTCATTTATATATATATATATATATATTTGTAAAAGTTGGGAGCAGTCCTTCTTCAATACATGCTTTTAAAAACTGGATGTCTGTTTCCACTTGATTTAATTTTGTCTTATATTTTTCCAAAATACGAAAATTTCGTATTTTGGAAAAATATAAGACAAAATTAAATCAAGTGGAAACAGACATCCAGTTTTTAAAAGCATGTATATATATATATATATATATATTGGTATAAATAGGCAGCAGATCCTCTTTTAAACAGGTGTCATTAAAATTAACCCCAGTCTCGGCATTCACGATCTTATTACTGAGAGATTCGATCCCACGAACTAACCACCTGCTAACAGGGTTCAACTGGAAAAGGATTTGGCCAAGTGATATGTTAAATTAAAATCGATGACTCATGCTTAGTCATTGCTATTAATAGATTAAAAGGATTAGTACAGGTTAATATAAAGAGAAGGTCAAAGGTCAATAAAGAACAAGAAAGAAGCGGTTAGAATAAAAGAGTTGAAATATAATATATATACTCGTATATATTATATATATAATATCGTAATATATATATGCATACATATACATATATTTTACGAGTATTAAATATTAAATTAAATAATATACGTATGACGCTGTGTCACTTGTTTTTTCAAACTAGTCAGTTGATGAAATTCTCAAATTTTTTTCTTTTTTAAAATCTCTATTGAATATTTAAGCTTTATTCTTTCAAAATTTTATACTCCCGCTTATGAAAAGTTTTTAAATAAAAACCGAAACGTCGAAATTGAGAGTTTAAATTTATTCTGAAGAATTGACCGAGTCCGTCCTGATAAATTTTATTTTGTTTCTACTTCACGGTTGATAATTTTATGAAGGTTTATTTATACAAATATCAAAGTCCAAACCACAGTAAGGTCATCAGAAAGAAAGACTAAGACCTTTTAACCGTACAAGCGGTCTTCGTCAGAGCTAAATCTCAACTGACTCTGATGTTTTCAAATGCATAAAGATATTTGTATGTTTTATGAGTAGATATATATTATAAATAATTTATCAAATTGGTTCGAAAAAGTAAAGAAACTAAGTTTACCGAAAGATAATGTTTTCTTTCTGCAAATTTAGTTTATATATAACAAGATTTCACAGTAAACACGTGCAATAAAAATAATTCCTTAAATAATTTATATACAATTTTTTAGCACACTCTTGGTGCTAAAAAAGTTTCAATTTAATAATAAAGACACATTTAATGTCAAATGACATAGTTTTGCCTTATTATCAGTTACATTCAAGGCTTGCACGTAAGATTGACATTAATACTGTTTTTTCTAAAGGAGTAAGGTAGATAATTTGTTACTTTAAAACTCTCCTAGAGAACTTGGCTATAGTTTTTTGTATAAAATTCTGTGTAATTGTTGTCATAAATTATTCATAGGTCAAACTGTTAAACCATGAAAATTGCATGTAAAACAACAGATGTACTTCATAATTAACGATAAACAAAGTAGCGCCTTATTTCAGCATATGAATTATATAGAAGATAAAATCACATATAAAAGATCGATGTTGTTAAAGCATATTATAATGCTCTCATTTATCTATTTAGTAGATCGCCTCCTACAAACATTCTTACTTACTTATTCTATCTATAACATTCAGTGTTAATGGCAACAGCATTGTCTGTCAGTGTTAGCAGAGAGCAGTTAATCTTTATTTATTTCTTCCTAAACTTGAATTTCTCAGATTTATCGAGTCCTTTGTTCCAATTCTTTGATCTTCACGTCATTTAATATACCTCTCTTGCTTTTCTTCCTGCTTAATACTATTCTGTTTTTTTGTTTAAACCGATCATCTTGAAGGTGATAACATCAGCTGTTTGCCGGCTTTTTGTTTGATCGGAGATTCTACTGATTCTACTTTGGGAGTCCTAAGTTTTGCCTAACTCAAGTGCATTTTGAATAGGGTTCTTTAATGAGTACCTGACATCGTACAGGCTCGGGAGACTGCTCCCCCCCCCCCCCCCCCCCGCCATACTCAATACCATACAAGATGTCTTATTTTACTAGTTTCAGTACGAGTAAAACTCTGAAGAAAACCAGTCTTTAGTTAGAGAGTGAATTTCTTTTTCACTGGTATATTTCTACCATAATCATAGTGAACATTAAAGTATGTTCATATTTTTTTTATAAATTTGATGGAAGTCAAGAAATTGTTTATTATTTATTATTAGAATGGACGTTGGTTTGAAAATGTTTTTTTCTTTTTATCATTTATCATACGTTATTTTGAAAATTTCTTTTTGTTTAAATAATAACTCGAAATTCTTGTTCACTATAAAGCCGGAAAGACGATCCAAACTGGACATAATATAAGTACAAAATCTAAGAAGAGTAATACATAGAGTAAACAAACACACTCACTAACTCAAATTTTTGAAAAATTCGTCTTCAAGAGAAATGAGAGAGGGAGACCAAGCGCACTGTAACCTGCAGTTTGCTTAAAGCATGCTTGGTCTACCTCTCTCTTTTCTCCAGAAGACGGATTTTCGAAAAATTTGAGTTACGGTGTGTGTTTCATTACTCTTCGTGTTACTATTCTTATATTTAAATTCTCATAGACTTTCAAAGCTATTATTTATTTACTTTAAAATTCAACATTTAAATTTTTTTATTCATTGAATAATGGTCTTGTTAGAAATTCGTTTTATAGAATTAATTTCGATATATGATTGTAATTTTAAATCGTTATAGAACAGTAATTTGATTTATTTATGTTGTGCATAAGGTATTGCAGGTTTACTGGGTGTGCTAATGCTATAGAGGAAGTCGTAAAAAGGAGTTATGTGTTTTTGGGGGTAGATAATAGAGATGCAAGGGGGTTAGTTTGTTATAAGGGTTGGTATGGGGTGGGAGAGAGGTCACTGAAGAGTACCCCCTGTTTATGCCCCACTTCATAGCGACACTACTAGTGTCTGCATTAGACCTGGAATATGCCATGTCACAGCTTTCCATCCAGGTGAACATGATTGTTTATACTTCATTTAAGCAGAATACACTGGAATATATTAATACTCTTGTGTATCAATAAACAGTTAAAAAAAATACTAATATTTCAGTGCAGTATAATCTAAGCCATAGCGCACAGATACACACTACTGAATTACTCTCTCATTATAAGTGAGAAGATCACTAAGTCTGGTCTTAGTAAATCAGTAATAATCAGTAATTGCAAGTAATGGTACCTTTATAATGACTTATCATGTAAGCTATGATTATAACATGGCTAACCGATTGCCCCAGCTTTGCATGACTGGTCAAATAATAAGAATAGTGGGATCTGCGAGTTGTTATCATGGCAATCTGCTCGCGTTCCTCATTCATATAGTCTCAAGTCATGCACGGTATCCTCTGGCATGGGTGGTGTTTTTGGAATAAAGTTCTGCCTTTATGAGTGTCAGGAGGAAACTTTTCGCAAATTCTACTCATACTACCGGGACAAACCCTTGAGACAGTTAGTTACACTAACTGAAATACACTCATACTTCGATTTTATGGACCTGCCTTAACAGATTTCGAATTAAAGAGACAAAATCTGGAGTTTCAGCTCCATTTGAATCGGCCGGACGCAGTTTGATGTTTACGTAGTTGACCGCCAGACGACCTGTGGTCGCTTTCTTTAGAGCTGTTCGAAACACCTATAACTGTTTGGTCCGTATTTTTTGACCTCTTTGCCCATTTTGTCTGTTTTTTTATGAAGTATTCAACATTTTTTTTTTGGACACGAACAACTTCCAAATCACAAACTTTCGAAATCCAGTAAAATCGAAAGCTTCAGAAAATCGGGAATTTTGGACAGGTGTTTCTCTCTTTTAGTCTGTAGAACCAACGTATGAGTGCAGTTAGATTAGGTTAGGTTGCAGTGGGAGTTCCACAAGAGAACACACATACACCGAACCATTGGCCCTTTGTGATAGCAAACAATGAAATATTGATTCCACATTGAAAGTCATAAATTTTGACTAACTCAAGTGCACTTAAAGTAAGAATCTGTAACAAATACCTGACATTGTACAGGATCGCCACCATATCGGCTTAGCGACAGGATGACGTGCTTAGATTTATTCACCTCCCATGTAGATAAATCGATGACCAGAGTGGGATATCGAACCCGGGACATACCAGTTGAGAGACGAGCGTATTGCCACTGGCATACCTCGGCCTCTCCTGAAATACTTAAGTAATTTAGTATTTACAGATGAATTATTTAAGACAGAGTTCAATAAAGCAAGATTACACATAGTGATTTGTAAGTCACATATCAGTTCTCACATTTTAGTTCTGAGTTCATTTCTACTTTAAACTCATATACTATTTACACTTCTTCGAAGTAAGCACTTCTTAGAGTCATTGATCCCGGTAGCCGTTTTCTTTTCACTTTCTTTGAGCTGAATATTAAAACATGCACGTGAGTGCGCCGAGATGTTAGCCGGTCGTTAATTTAGAGAAAGAATTGCGTGTTACTTCTCTCTTAAACAGAAATATTGTTGAATGTACAATCAAGCTGCCGAAGCATAAACTTTGATGCACTTCTGTATCATTAGAATCAAAAGTAATACCTTTCCTATCTGATATTGTACTGTTGTTAAGATTCATTAGCCGTACTGCAAATTCTGTTGTACTGATATTTGCCTTTATCTCTAAAGGATGACATTCTGCCACTGAAAAAATCAAAATGAAATTTTAATGATTCTTGCCTGCAATATGTATAGGACTTACCTAAAGTGTCCACCAAAGAGCAGATACCTTATAGCAAAAAAAAAAACGTGATGAAAGTTTGGTAGATGATTTGTAGCAAACGTAAGGAATAAAACATTAAGGACAAGATGGGAACTTGAATTAATATCTGGAACCAACTCAAATTGTAGGGCCATGATTTTTAACAGCTAAATCTTTGCCCAAGATAGTAAACTCGAATTAAGCATTGCAACTAACACAATATTTTCAACATCTAAATGGATTGTGAAGATTTGATCTTCGAATTAATTATGGCCTCAACCCATATTCTAAGGACATGAGATTAGGAGTGCGTGAACCCCGAATCACCCAGTTCAGAGGCTAGCACGTTGCCCCTGGCCACTCCTCCTTTTTAAAGTTGTTTGTAATATTAGACCACCCGTGACATTTTGGGTCATTCAGAAATTATAGCAATAGTTATTGAAATAAATTCTCTGAACACGATTGACAGGGAAATTTTAATTGTTGTTTCTTGTTATTAAGGCACGGAAACAGATTCTTATATGACCCAAGCTTTTGATATATATTTAGACAAATAAAGTAAAAAAGTAAAAAAAAATAATTTATTTATGATATAAATAAATAAAACATCAATTCAAGTTTTATGCACAATCAAATATATTTAAAACAAAGAAAACTTGTACATTGAAACATAAAATAACATTAATGAAAGGAATGTGTTTTTATAATATTACCTTAGAACATTCGTATTTTATCTGACAGTTGTGTTCAAGTTTGTTTCTAAAGTTATTCATTTTAAACCTCTAATATAATAGTTTATTATATATTATAGAATACCCTGACCTCCCAATCAGAAATATTATTACAAAATATTGTAAAAAATCGAGGCGAGTATGCAAGCCACTTACTAATAGCAATTTTCATTATTGCTTCAATTATCTGGTGATAATATATTGTATCTTTTTTTTAATTCCCTGCTGGGAAGACAATTGTTTCTTTTTAGTATGGACTATTCTAATTGTTTTTTTTCATTAATACAAAACCTAACAGTCTTCGGAATTTATTTTCATACCTGAAATTTATTATGCATAAAACTCACATAGTCTATATGATTATAATTGAGAAATTAAAAAAAAAATTAGTCACCACATAAATTTTGTTTCCTTGATCAGGCAATATATGACTATCGAGTAGACACCCAGAGGGACAGACTCTGTCACTTGACCTACAAGCAGATGTACCTCAAGAAAAAACACTATATGTTTAAAGGGTGTAGTTATTGATTGCTTATAAAAGTTATTTATGTGGAGTAAAGATTACCTAAACTTGGTTTCCTTAATTGTTTTTTAAAAACCTTTTCATAGCTGAAGTAAGAATTATTTGAATAAGAAAATGAAATTTTCGTCAGGACGAACTAACAGTCCTGACTGGTCAAAACCCTTGAATAGTGCAGTCAGATAACTGATAAATATAATAACTATCTGATTATTCTATCCCAAGGTTTTGATAACCAATTAAGAATGTTAGTTTATTTAAATAATGTACATTTCGGTTTCTTGTTTGAAAAATTTTTACTTCTGTCTATAAAACAGGTTTAAAATAATACTGAAACGTTGGCAATGAGAGTTTTATTTTGAACTTAGAAAATTTACGAAATCTTGATTACATAATACAGCTGTTCTATCAAACAGTTGATATATTATTGAATTTGTTGTATATATATATAATATATATATATATAATATATATATATAATATATATATATATATATATATATACACGAGTTCGAGATTAACAAAGAGCAACACACAAAGTAGGGAAACACACTTAAAGACTTAAATTTTCGGGTAATCAGTCTTCAGGAGAAAAGAGAATGGGAGACCAAGCACGTTGTAGACGCAACAGCAAGTAACCCTTGCCGTTACTTGCAAGTATATATATATATATATATATATATATATATATATGCATGACTTGATACTTGATGTAGTTCCTCGACCATTGAACGTCCAAAGTACTAAATTGGTTTTCAAGAATTAGGCCCAAAATAATAACTACTAATTAACAGCTGACATTTCGTTAAAAATTTATGTTTTTATGTTAATGTGTATTTAATGTTTCGCATCATGTGGGTTTAAAAGACGAAGTAATAACTATTACATAACACTAATACACTATTACATCTATATTGAAATAAAAATACACATTCAGATGGTTTAGAGTTTGTTAGTAGAAGCTGTTTTTATAGAAAACATCATTTTGTGAAGTAGTTACTTATCTAAGCGTCCCATTAGCTACAGACCAGGAGAGAAGACTGAATTTCAATAAACTCTCGATAGTTTAAAGTTCGTAATTATCAGAAATGTTGGTACAAAATGAAATGAAAAAGATATTTTACATTAACTTACAAGTATTTTTTAGGAATAGAATAACTGAGATAACCGAATCGGAAAAGTTGTTTTTAGATAATTTAGAAAAAACCTAAAAAAAAACAATCTTTGTTGTATAGAATAACAAATATTTTACATGTACGTGGATACGTACATGTTATACGTACGTGTTATTGTTATAGAATAACAAATATTTTACATGTACGTGGGCTCACATTTGTTTCAATATAAATATTATTTTAAATGTTTAAGCATTCTTTAATGTAATAATGGTATGTGTTTTAAGTTGTCACTACATTATGATAATTTCTCTAATTAACAACATATTCACCACATCACACGGTTCGTTCAATTTTTTTTCATGTTTTTCGCGCTTGCTGGTCCTACCGGAGAAAGCTGATTCTTGTGTTGAATGTTTTCAACAAAACACTGTCATAAATTAATACAGATGACTTTCTCTCATCACAATTAAACTAATTTCATGCTAACTGAACATCAATGGAAGGAATGTTTAATTTAAATAAGGAAGTAAATAAACTTAGACCTTAGTTATGTAACCACTTCATAAGATATCCAATATAAAATTGTTTCAGTTTAGCAATAACAAAAATTTGTTTCGGTAAACAAATTACAGTTTATTTATGTGTATCAACTGTTGGGGGCATTTGCAAATTCAAAAATAATTTGGATGAGCTCATGATAAATATTCGACAAGGTTAGGTTAGGTTGCAGTGACAGTTTCACAACAGAACATACTTAGAACAAACATTTACTCTTTGAAATACCTGTATATTCTATATTAGGAGTCCTAAATTTTGCCTAGCTCAAGTGTATTTAGAATAGAAGAATAGAGATCATTAACGAGTATCTGATATCGCACAGGCTCAGGACCGACTACTTAACTAGCTCTCCGAGAGACGATGTGCTTAGATTTATTCACCTCCTTGCGCCAGGTGAAGAGAGGGCCAGAGTGGCATTGAACCCCCGATCTCTCAGTCAAAAAGGAAGCAAGTTTTCACTGGACTAACCTGGCCTCCAAATAATATTCAACAAACTCAATCGCTCTCAGTGTGCTCCTCATAAACCCCAATGAACCCACGAGGGATTAAAAGGAATTAACGAGTAAGAAATAGTAACTTTAGAATGGCAGTTAAAGTCCATGCCAAATTTACATTCATATATCAATATACCACAAGAAAGACTATGAGTACATGAATAACGCAGGGAGTAGACCGTTTGAATGTTCAAACATTATAATGGAAAAATGAGACACGGATTTTTTTTACTTTATATTTCTTTAAAGGCTGTAAAATTTATAAAAGAATATTTGCACTGTTTGTTTGAAAAAATAAATAACAAAATTAAAATTTATGTTATTCATATTATGCTATTGTTTTGCAATTTTTTTTCTTTTCAGACATATTTATTTTCCAAATTGCATGTTGATTAATTAGATATTTTATACCATAGAATACCACAAGTAAGCAAAGTTGAGAACGGCTGAGCAGTCCTTACAGTAGAGAGTAGTGTCTAACCACCGCAAAGATCAGCAGTAGTCTTATACTACTACCTGCATACTAGTATGTAATACTACATATACTATTACTTATGTGTAACAGCAGTGCATATTACTACTCTAATAACTGAATCTTCAGTAGTTAAATTTCGGGCCAAGAAAATCATTCTCTAAGATGATTTACCATATGCATATTAAATGCCAACTAAGGAACTAATATAACAGTAATCAAGTAATCAGTAATAAAGTAATATACCTTTATATACCTTTTGGTTTGTGAGTTATACTGCATTCATAGTGATGCATACACACACAAACACACACCACACACACACACGTACTCTCTCTTTTTCTCTGTCGCTCAATCTTATATATACACATCATAAACACACACCCACACATACGCATACGTGTATACACACTCT
Source organism: Hermatobates lingyangjiaoensis (assembly GCA_026182355.1). Lineage (NCBI taxonomy): Eukaryota > Metazoa > Arthropoda > Insecta > Hemiptera > Hermatobatidae > Hermatobates > Hermatobates lingyangjiaoensis. The sequence continues at coordinate 2,218,925 of JAPFBL010000077.1, read as the reverse complement.
CTTTGTCTCTGTCTCCATCCCTCCTCTCTCTCTCTCTCTCTATCTCTATCTGTCAATCAATCTATCTATCTATTTATCTATCTATCTCACACACACACTCACAGGCACACCAAAATTTGAGAATCAAATTTTATTGAACCCAGACTTTAAAACAAGTATTTCCATTGAAAACTCGATAAAAAATTTTTAACTTTAATGGATACACAAATATTAAAACACATGGTCTCTTCATAAGGAAATAAAACCGACTGAGAATAAGAACAAATAAGGATTACATAAATTCTAAATATTCTTGAAAGATAGATGGTGGGAATGGCTTCATTATTTATTGAGAATTCCCAGCAAACATATATGAGACAAATTATACAATAGTTTAGCCATTGATTCTAAGAAAAGTATACGGCAAATATATATGCGATATATGGTGTGTAGGGATGTTTACTGCAGTTGATTCTGATTAACTGGAGGGAATGAGAAATGGATGAATAGAACAATTTTCTGAGGAGAGCCAAAGTCTGCATGTTCTTATAGCACTACATAACCAATGAAGAAGGCTACATAACCAATGAAGAAGGCGATAAACAAACGGATAGATCAATACAAGTTATATTTTCTGAATCATGTCCTGATATTAAACTATTTTCTCTCTTTGATGTATGAAACTGTATGAAACATAAACTAATGAAATTGGAGTTTACTTTAACTACTTTAACATTCAACTGAATTGTTTGAATCCAAATAATAGATATCGTATAATGATCTGTGTGTGTGTGTGTGTGTGTGTGTGTGTGTGTGTGTGTGTGTGTGTGTGTGTGTGTGTGTGTGTGTGTGTGTGTGTGTGTGTGTGTATGTCTTTATCTGTGTGAAGAAGACACACACAAAGTAAACGATTCATAATCAACAAGTTTAAAATTAAAATAATTATTTGTTTTTAGAAAAGCCAGCAAGCTTGCACCAATAGTTCACACATTTAGGTCTAATTTATCAAAAAAAATTTTATTTTCTCAATTTGGTTTTAACATCATCACACGATTTAGATTAAAATTCATTATTTATTGTGAATGCCCAGCAAACATATACGAGACAAACTCTACAATGCTTTAGCCATTGGCTCTTAGAATAAGTTTACGCCAAAGATATATCGGACAGATAGTGTGTAGTAATGTTTACTGCAGTTGATCCTGATTAACTGGAGGGAATGAAAAATGGATAAATGGAATAATTTTCTGTTCCATTTAGAACTGCGCTTTTAACCATTCAATTGGCATTTAATAAATATTTATTGGGTCCATCTGTACATAAATTATCTTTCAGGGCAAAAAGTTAAAAAAAAAACTGTTCTGGAATAGTGATAATAACACTATCATTATGTTTATACTAATATTAATCATAAACAACTAAATATAAATGTAATAAATGTATTTTTCATCAGAATCGATTAAACTGATGGAAAAAAACAAAGATATTTACATTTTTGTTTTTAAAGAATAATAAGTTTTCAAAATAAATTAGCATGTGTATGCATACTAGCGTTCCTTATGTAGAACCAGAAAAGCTTTATTCCTCAGAAACAGAAACGCGCGATTATTGAGTTTTTTTTTTTAAAAAAAAATATTATTCGTATTTATAGTTATCATTAGGTATAACAGATTCAATAATATATCGACCGTTTGATAGAATAGCTGTGTTATCTAATCGGGATTCAGTCAAATTTTCTAGGTTCAAAAATCAAACTCTCATTGCTGACGTTTCGGTTTTATTTTAAAACCTTTTCAATAGGCAGAAGTAAGAATTTTTTTACTAAGAAAATGAAATTTACATTATTTAAAGAAACAGCAACCTTAAATGGACAAAACCTTCGACTAGATTAATAAGACAATATTACAAGTGAATGTAATGTTATTAGTCTAGTCAAAATTATTGTCCGGTTCCTTTAAATAATGTAAATTTCATTTTCTTAGTAAAAAAATTCTTACTTCTGCCTATGAAAAAGGTTTTAAAATAAAACCGAAACGTCTTCAATGAGAGTTTGATTTTTGAACCTAAACAATTTGATCGAATTCCGATTAGATAACACACTTATCGTTAGTATTAGGATGTTGATAAAAGTATCGACCGTGAAATAGAAACAAAACTAAAGTTTATCAGGACTCGGTCAGTTCTTCAGGTTCGAATTAAACTCTCATTGCCAACGTTTCGGTCTTTATTTAAAACCTTTTTCATTTTTATTCATTCATAAAAAAGGTTTTAAATGAAGACCAATTCGTTGGCAATGAGAGTTTAATTTAAACCTGAAGAACTGACCGAGTCCCGATAAACTTTAGTTTTGTTATTATTAGGGTTAATTGTTTTTGTTGATGCTTATAAACAAGGAGTTTATTTAATTTTTGAGAAAGTGTTTAATTTTAGTAAGTAAGTGGAAGATGTGTGGAGTCTGAGACCAGATTTCTGCAAATGAAAAAGCACATGGTTCTTGAGTAATAGAGGAATACAAAGCAGTGATGCGGGTTGATGACAAGGCATGATTGTGTCGCCGCCCTTGGTCCTCATGGAAGGCTGCCTCTCAGCATATCCTTTCATGATGATTGCACCAGATTGCTCACGGGTCATGATTACTTCAACAATACCTATGCGCTACAAGTAGGGCAGATCCCTCTATTGTAATTCGCATGATCGTTATGGATTCTGATCACCTACCTAGCCATACCAGTGTTGTTAAATTGAAAAACCGCAGTCTTGTCAAGAATTCAACAAAGTCATGCATAAAACTTTGCCCTAGAGCTATCTAGAGGACCACGTTGGCTCATTGGTTAACGTACTCACCTCTGGGCTGGTAGTCAGGGATACGATTCCCACTTGGCCCTCGATTTATTCATGCGGGAGGTGAAATAAATCTGAGTGCGTCGTCCCTGGAGAGGATGTTAAGCCATCAGTCCCGAGCCAGTACGATGTCAGGTACTCACTAAAGAACCCTCTCAAAATGCACTTGAGTTAGATAAAATTTAGGACTCCTAATGTAGAACCTGTAGAATCACCGATCAAACGAAAATCCGGTAAACGGCGACTTCATCACCCGCTAGGGGATCGGTTTAAAGAATAAAACAGTCATCTACTCGTATTAAAGAATATAGGACATCTTCACTGTCATTATTTACCATCAAAGTTTATGAAACAATATTAAGTGGGTACCAAATCATAAATGAGCTACAGTTTTGTCCCTTGTCTCAACATAGAATGAAATATGTTAACTGTACTACGAACATTCAGAACGCATCCTTATTTGCTGTCACTGTGCCTTTCATTTTACAATCAATGCATGCATACAACAGCTCAACAGGGTTGAGCAGTTCAGAGTACATGAAACCTACTGAACTACTGAGCTGAAACTGTAGCTGAAATTTACAGTCCAGTGTGAACAATAGTTAAATAAAATACTTTTATTATTATATAAATCCGTTTTACGTCGTAAATGTAAAGATAGATGGTATAAAGTGATACAAAAAAACTGTATATCAGTACGACACCACTTCTAGCAGCCTAATGTCAATATTTACCATTAACTTTATTAAACAATATTTTGCTTTAAATACATTCATATTATTAGTACCACAAAGATAAATAAACATCGCAGGAACATACAAATCCGTCATACCTTCTAAATCGTTGCTGTGACGTCCAACCAGTTTCTCACATAGTGCAACTTCAAGTGGTACTAATAATAGTCAATGAATTCTGGCTCTATATACTTATGAAAAAGGTGAAACAAATATATGTCTAAATTTTCTCTTATTTATATTAATTTAACCTATCACTTATCTAATTTAATTAATTTATAATTTAAATCATTTTCTATATTTTTTTTTTCATTTATATTATTGGTTTATATGATATGGCCTATATAAATATTAAGTAATAATAGGAAATTTAGACTTAAATTGATACTACTTGTTTGCTAGATGTTTATACAGCTGAAAGCGTCATTGACATGTCCGTCTGATCGGTCTTTCAAATTTTGATTGTTTTTTTAGTATTATATTCTACATACCTATAAAATAATAGTAGAAAATTCAGTTATATATTGGCACTACTTGTTTAATAGATAATATAAGCCATGATTTTATACAATTAGTCTATATAACAATTACAATTTGTCTTGGTTGTGCGATGTAATAGTCCTACATAATTACACTGCGTGCGAAACAGATTAGACTTCCACAACAACTCAGGAGTTATGATACATTTGTAGAATAATACAATATTTTGTTTTCTATACCCATCCACATAGAGATTTCATTGATTTTTGGTTATACAAGGGACGAACATAAAGCTCAGTTTTGGTTTGACACAAGTCTTAAACCACGATTGAACCATATTACCAGGTGTCAAGAAAACTTGGTGTCAGGATATTCAGTTAATTACTGTAGCCAATGTTGCCTAACTTCATTGATAGTATAAAGAAGACTGGCACCCACATTGTACTCGAATACTAACTAAATAAAAAATTCCAATAAAACAAAAACCTGATTTATCAAAACGATATTTATACTGAAGTATCTAAACAGCTTTGTAATCTGCTATAACAGGTAATTGATATTAAGTAATTGTAACTTAACAATTTGACTCCAGACAGGCTAGTAGCATTACTCAAAATATGCTTCATAAATATGAATTACTTTACATAGAAAAAAAGTTCTTAAAATCAATAGTTTTGTATTCCATTATAACACCACCGTGTTATATTATAGACCAGAAGTGTGTAATCCAGTGGGGTTATTTTAGAAAAAAAATGAAAACTGGCTCTAAGGCGGATCAGGGTATCAGGAAATACTAGGTGGAAAAATGAGATTTTCTTCAGTTTTATATTAATAAATACTCAGCTTATAATCCTTACATTTTTTTCAAATATAATTAATAAAAAAGAGAAATCAATGAAATAAAATAATAATTTAAAATAAATAAATTTAAACTATAAATATATATTATAAAATAAATAAAATAAAATTTAACTAAATGTAAAATTGTAGAATAATATATATATATATATATATATATATTACAAATTGTAGAAACTGTATACTGAATTGCAACAATTTATTTTATTTTAATGAAAAGAAAATGTCCTAACTGTTGACTTATAATTGATTTTAAAAGCATTTGAGAAGACAAAAATCATTACATTGATAACCAGTTTGTTATTTTTTTACATATAGTAATGGCGAGTGTAGACCACTCCAGATTTATTTGGATGACGAAAGCTTAAAAGACGTGTGTTATATAGACGTAGAAAATGCATCATGCGAATACGTACAAAAAGAAATTTGTAATCCATTAATGTTTTTCTGAATATTCTCTAATGTTTGTCCATATAAAATATTTATTCTGAAGATATTTTTACAACATTTTTTGTATATTTGATAAACAGTGATCAATTTTACAAACTGACATGCAGACACGGCCTGTATTGTCATCCATACGAAGTTCTTTTATATGTAAGTAATGCAATATAGGCTACTAATTACTATATTCTAATTTGATATTTATTTCATTTTTTATTTACTACAAGTATAGTAATAACGAAAATATGTGATCTCAATATTTTCATCGATTTTTTAAAAGTCTCTTGAGTAAATTTTTGACATTTTTTTTTATTAATATATATATATAACAAGATTTCACATAAAGACGTGAAATAACAATTAATGATCAAATCACAATATGAAATGGAGAAAAAAAAGAATAAGATCTTTCAACCGTAACAAGCGGTTTTCGTCAGAGTTAAAACCCAGCTGATGTTGGGTTTTGCCTATGACGAAGATCGCTTGTTAGGGTTGAAAGATCTTAGTCTTTTTTTCCCATTTCATATTTTGGTTTCATCTTTGATTGTTATTTCACAATAAACACGTGAAATAACAATCAACTATCAAACCATTTTCCTGTTTCATATTGCGGTTTGATCATATATATTTGTTTGTGTGTATGGGTGGGTTGTGTGCATCTATAAGTGTGTAGTCACACCTTTAGGTAACACAATCCGATTCTACTGACAAGCACACTGCTTGCATTTCATCCTGGTACGTCTTAGACACATTATATAAGCACTCAAAGCAATACACAAGTTGATTCAGCTCTTTTGCAATTTAATCGCACTAGCTTTACCCGAGATAGTCGCATTGGACTCATTAGTTCTACATTGGTAGCAGCTGCTTCTTGCTCCCCCTATTTCCTAATCTACCTCTCTCATTCTCTAATTCCTCGAAATAGAAGGATTAATCTTGTTAGTCCTTTCTTTCTCAAATAAACTCCCTTCTCCACCCTCAATTACACTTTATTAACCAAAAGCCCATTTATTTATAACCCACCTTCCTAACTAACTTCAACTCTACTTCTCACCAATTTTCTCTTTCTAATTAATTTTACTTTGTTCTTTGAGAAAATGAGTGTTAGTAAATTAATGTTAACATACATGTCAGTTGCTGTTGGTTTGCAGTCAACAAGGCTTGAATTTATGCTTCTAAAGGGAACAGCTTTTTCCTATTTAGAGAGTTTAATTATCCACGGTATTGAGTGATTGTTTGAAATACCATTTAATATTTTCATTTAAATAAGGCTTTTAGCTATAACTTGGCGCTTATATCAAAACAAACCTGATAAGTCTATAATATAGCTTTAAAATTAGTAAATTAACACAAAAAAAATGGAATATCATACAATTTAAATCTCTAATTCTTTGTTTTAACCGTCTTCTGGAGAGGAAAGTGTGTGAGACTATGGACGCAGTGACGGTTGGTCACCAACCAACCCTGGATCCTATGTTTGGCCTCTCTTCCTTCGCTCTCCTGAAGACAGCTAAAAAAGAATATTAGAAACTAAAAGTTATATTATTCTTTTTATTTGTGTTACTTTACTAATTTTGATTTTTTTACTATCCTTTTTGTGGATTGTCTTTGGAACTGAATTGACCAGTGAAAAATAAAATTTCTGGAATTGAACAATCTTTATAGATTTGTTTTTCAATGTTGACACTTTTAGTCTTTGACTTTTTAGTACTATTTGAGTGGGCAAAATTGCAACTCTTTTACTACTTGGCACAGATTTTAGCAATGGCTATGCCAAAATACCAAGTTGATTCTACATTGAATCATAAATTTTATCTAATCCAAGTTCAACTAGGGCAAGGATCTTTATGGCACATCGTACAGTCTTAAGTTCCTTTCTGAGGGACGAAATATTTGTATTTTTTTCATCCCTCACGTGAAAAAGTCGAGGGCTAGAGTGAGAATTGACCTGTGTGATCTATCAGTCCAGAGGCAAGCGCGCAAGCCATTGGGCTACCTTGGCACCCTTGACAGGAGCCATGAACTACGAGCTAGCTTTTTTTAGCACTGTATATCAACACTGCTATGGTAGAAACCACTCAATAATAGAACTAGTATTAATGCTATGGTAGAAATGTCATTGACTAATGAAACTGGACTCTTCAGTCCTTTTCCTTTCTCCTTTATCAGTTTTTGATTTTTGTTATGTGTAAAATATTTTATTATAACCATATAGCAAAAATTTTTTTTCCTTATGGTTAACCATAAATCGTACCATTTATACATATATGACATTCTGAGGTAAAATGGATAAAGAAACAAAAGTCTCCACACAAATGAAGTTTTATTCAACAGCAACAACGCGTTTCGAACACTTTGTGTTCATCATCAGGAAGACACCAACGATGTGGTGCTGAAGGGTTGGTCAAGTGAAAACAAGTTGGTCAAGTGGTTGTTTTCACTGGACCAACCCTTCAGCACAACATCCTTGGTGTCTTCCTGATGATGAACACAAGTTGGTCCAGTGGTTGTTTTCACTGGACCAACCCTTCAGCACAACATCCTTGGTGTCTTCCTGATGATGAACACAAAGTTTTCGAAACGCATTGTTGCTGTTGAATAAAACTTCATTTGTTTGGAGACTTCTGTTTGTTTATCCATTTTACCTCAGAATGCGTAAATACCACACAATATATTACATTATTTTTAACGAATATTTACATGTATTTATTGCTCTCAATGATTGTTGTGTTGGATATTTTTAATTTTTATGTAATATTTAATGCCAGCTTATCTATGCTGCAATGTCCCTTTATTCCTATTAGTGTTTACTAGATGACTATATCAACTAGATAACTAGGCTACCAATCGTTCTCGATGCAATAATATAAAACAAAATACTTTAGTCTACTTAATAATGAACAGATCAATGTTTAATCCTAAAATGCGCTCAAAGTTAGAGGAGGATAAAGGGAATATTTCTCAATCTGAAAGGTGCACCACAGACTAAGCACATCCTAAACATCCACACTAATTAGCCCACTTTTCAGGATTAACACGACTATTTATTACACTCCCCTCTTTCCCCAACAAAGAATAATTTCCTCATATAACTTCCAACCCTTCGCTTAATCTACCTCTATAAATCACAAAAAAACCTACCTAATTTAGTTATTCTAAAATATAACATCCAAAAATAAACTCTTCCTCAATAATTTTCGCTTTATTTAGTAGGTCAACTTATTATTATATTCATGAATTACAACCTGATGAAGGTGACTTCACAAAATTTAATTTAATTAAGAAAATTAATTCTAGTCTATTAACTACAAATAAACTATTCAAGTGTCAAGAAAATAATATCTGAAGTGGTACACACTCAACATTGTTATAAGTAAACTCATTATCAAATTCAACCGCAAGTATGAACAATTTAATGTCCTAATTTATTTTACTACAGCCATTTCTATGTAATTAACTATAATGAAAACAGAAGTATTGCTTTTGCACAATCTGCGGTATTTTCTCTTCCTATATTCTTAATTTATATATATTACAATCCATATACAAAAAGAAATAAAAAAAATTAATAAATGAATTTGGGGCCTCAAAACTTATGAATATATATTAAAATCGAAGAAATTATTTTTTCATTTTTATTAGAGGGAGAGAGAGGAAAGAAATCTCTCTCTCTCTCTCTCTCTCTCACTCGTTCTCTTTCCCTCTCTCAAACTATATATTTCACTGGCATTCTTCTTATTTCCCTCTTTTGTATAGAAGTTTATAACTCTCTAATTCTTTCCATCGATAGAAGTGAGTTACGAGTAGTTATATTTGTCTGTGTCTATATTACTGTGCTAAGTCCTATATAATTTATCTCTCTAACATTATCATCATTATCATTTATCTCTCTATCATTATCATCATTATCATTTATCTCTCTATCAATCATTAGCAGTCATTTGGTCATCATTCATGCTAACACTCTTGACCTACGTTTTAATGATTGCTTCCGGGTACAAATCCTTAATCAAATCATCGAGGTTAACTCCCATGTCACCCTTAGATCTTCTGAAAAGGCATTTATATGCCTCCTTGGGGCTCGCTCTTCTCCTGGTCTTAACCTCTACCGTTAATTAACTTTTAAATTTTTTGTTTTTAAAAAAAATACGTTCAAATTGAAGAAGAGTAACACACAGAGTAAATAAAAACACTTACAAACTCAAATTTTTGAGCAATCCATCTTCTGGAGAAAAGAGATGGAGAGAGATACCAAGAACATTTTAGACACAACAGCAAGTAACCGCTGGGTTTTTGACTCTGACGAAGACCTCTTTTTGTTGAAAGATCATAGTTTTTTTTCCCCCGTTCTTATTATTATTGTGGTTTGATCATTGATTGTTATTTCGTGTGTTTATTGCGAAATGCTGTTACATATATATAATAGAAGGGTGTTTTTTTGATTACAAAGTCTCATGGTACTTGATTTATTAAGACCGAGTCTGTACCGAGTTAATGAGAAATAAGTCAACTCTGGGCAGACAGTGTGAAAAAGCATTAGCAGGGAACACTTAGGAGAAATGCAAACTGACTTCCTCGCAGAGCTTGATTTATATCCCACCATTTTCTCTCTCTTTCTCAGCCCATTCTTTAAAGGGTTATACATAGATTCAACTACCTTAATTGTTTACAATTTCAACACAGTCTTGAGTTTTGCTTTCATCATTTTTTTCCCTTAGATTTGCTTTTTTATTATTTATACTGCTGTTTAAGATTAAAGAAATAATTTTTTTAACAGCAAGTTTTTAAAATAAGTTTTTTTTTAAAGATAAGGTGTAAATAAAACTTAAATAAACAGTAAAAAATAACGTGCAATAAATATATTATATCACTCTTCCTGTTTGAAATAGTAGTAAAAAGAACAATGAAAAGTAATATTCATATTTTTATTATAAAACTTCGAGTCGTTTTGGGAAGTGTAAAACTTTGAAAGAATATTATAAAGTTGATAGGTAGCTTTTATTTTATTAAATTATTCAAAAAAAGTTATAAAAAAAGCCTTTGGTAGCATAATCGAAATGAGAATGAGGGATATCCACTTCATATACTGTGAATACAGCCAGAAACCTATGAGGTCCTTCTTTATGTTTACCATAAAATCTCACATCTATTCCTCACTCCAATCAACCCTTACTAATTTATATCATATTATACCACATACACTATTCTTAGCTACAATCAACCCTTACTAATGTATATCATATTATATCACATCCTCTATTCTTAGCTACAATCAACCCTTACTAATGCATATCATATTATATCACATCTTCTATTCCTCACTCCAATCAACCCTTACTAATTTATATCATATTATATCACATCCTCTATTCTTAGCTACAATCAACCCTTACTAATGTATATCATATTATATCACATCCTCTATTCTTAGCTACAATCAACCCTTACTAATGTATATCATATTATATCACATCCTCTATTCTTAGCTACAATCAACCCTTACTAATGCATATCATATTATATCACATCTTCTATTCCTCACTCCAATCAACCCTTACTAATTTATATCATATTATATCACATCCTCTATTCTTAGCTACAATCAACCCTTACTAATGCATATCATATTATATCACATCCTCTATTCTTAGCTACAATCAACCCACACTACATCGTCTATTCCTCAGTACATACAATCCTTCTTAGTTTATACCATATTACCCGACACCCTCTATTCCCCGCTACAGTCAACCCTTCCAGGTACCTACCATATTATCACACACTTTACTTCTCTGCAATCAATCCTTCTGCCTATCATATTATGTCACAATCATGTTCTGTTTATCGCTATTAGTTATTTGAAAATCGATCTAACTATCATATTACAATACAAACTAACTATATAATGTATTTCAACAAATGAAAAATACTAATCCTGAAGATGTCTAGAGATATAGACGAAATGTTCTTAATTTTATTTTTTTTTTTTGGAATTGTTTGACGCTGGAGCAACTTTAATAAAGAAAAAAGTGAATATATGTGGTCGAATATATATATATATATATATGTGTGTGTGTATATATACATATATATAATTTCGTTTTCTTTAAAAAAGAAAAAAAAATATGGTCTAATTTTCTAATTATTCAAATCATAATGAATGACTTTGCATGAAAATCACTCTCCCCCACCACTACTCGCTTTGCTCCGCCCTACAATCCTTTCGTTAAAACCTCAAATGACGGCTGTTGTTTTTTTCTTTTACTAATTGAACAAACATTATCCTTTAATCAGATTTAAATGGTACACCTGTTTTATTTGATATGGTAAATTCAATGTCACTAGTTTGGCTTATTATTAATTGCCTTAAGGAAAGAAATAAATACTTCAAATTGTTATTTTCACTGACGCAGCAATTCTTTAGTCATTATGGATTCATATTTCATCCAGTCATTATATAGTATTATCACTAATTAGTTCATTGACTTTGCAATTATTTCTTTGTTTGTGTCAGTTTATTTTGTTTTTTACTTGTACAACCTCGTAGTACGAGTGCCTTATTGTACAAGAGATTCTCTTTACGAGCAGCCATAAGTTAGAATTTTGTCTCGTACGACGAGTAAAGGTACGTAGTATGAGCGAGCGACCATCTTCCTCAGTATACATGGGGTCTCCATTTTAAGTTTAGTAGATTAATAAAACATGATTATTGCTTGCATGCATTATTATTATTCATACTAGTTCAACACCTATCGCTTGGCCGACGGATATAATGACTTTTTTACATACACACACACACACACACACACACACACACACACATATATATATATATATATATATATATATATAAACAGTTCAAAGTTGAGGATAGATAGCACACAAAGTAAAGAAACACACTTACAAACTCAAATTTTTGGGCAATCCGTCTTCAGGAGAAAAGAGAAAGGGAGACCAAGAACGTTGTAGACTTGGCTAGTAACCCAAGGGGACTCGCTGGGTCTGCAACCATCTCTGTACCAGTGCGCTTGGTTTCCCTCTCTTGTTTCTCCTGAAGACGGTTCAAACCGAAAATTAAAGACTGTAAGTGTGTGATTTTAATTTCTCTATGTTTCTTTATGTACATTGAACTATATATTTAGTTCAGTGTACGAAAAGAAACATAGAGAAATTAAAAGCACACATTTACCGTCTCTAATGTCCGTTTCGGATCGTATTTCCATCGAAAAAGTGTGTATATATATCTGTAACAGTTCAAAATTGAAGATAGGTAGCACAAAAAGTAAAGAAACAGACTTACAAACTCAAATTTTAGGGCAATCCGTCTTCAGCAGAAAAGAGAAAGGAAGGCCAAGCATGTTGTAGACGCAACGGCAAATAACCGGCAAGTATATAATAAACATATAATATTTTTATATTATTATGTTTGAGAGAGGAGAAATACTCTCGTAAACATATTGTATTTATGCTAGCAGCAACTTGTGCATTGACTACGTTGCTGCTGAGGATTTGTAGTCTTCTAACTAACGTAGTTTACTGTCTGTCGTTGGTATTTTAAAAATTAGATGAAGGAAGAATATAAAGATTTGGGTAATGAGGTGAAACAGTAAACTAAAATTAGTTTAGTCGAGAAAAAAAAACATTTACTAACTTAAAAAAAAATTGGTTTTATTTGGTTAATTTCATCTAGATATCTAAGGGATATCTTTAGAGTTATGTTGTAAAATGACTGAAAACTGAAAGAAAAGCATTCTTTACCATGAAATATCACACAATTTATTGTTATTTTACTGTATTATTGTTGTGGTAACTCGTCTATGTATATGTTTACAAATATAGAACTAATTTTATATGAGTCAAATAACTTATAATTTATAAAATATTTTTATGTGTAAAATGTGAAAAAAAAAGTTTTCTTCTAACAATATTTATTCTAATACCAAAAGAGAATTCATGTTTGCATATTTAGATGGGCATATATTTTATTTTTCAACAACAATGTTATATTAATGGAGAATACAGCAGTACTGAATGTTTTATGTTATATTTGGAATAGCTTAGAGAGAGCTTAAATGCGTATATATATACTCGTATATACATGTATGTATATATAGTAAAAGGGGGTAGTTTTGAGAGGAGGTCAGTGATGGTAAGGTGATTGGGGGTAGGGGGTGAGTTGTCAGCTTATAAAATATGAATTTCTTTTTAGGGCGGCTCTCTTTAGCCAAGGGCCGGCTATAAATGAACAGCTCTTTTTTACTAGGGTTACCCCTTATGACTTCACTTCCTTTTTATTACTTCATACTCTCCGAGAGGATTTTTATTAAAATACACGCAGGCTTCAAACTTCTTTACCGAGCATTAGCTCCAGCCAATATAATACATATTCCTTACAGTATATTATTGTAGAACATATAGCAATGGTTAATGTGTTTAATTAGTGTATATAGAATTTCTGTATAACCAATGCATAACAAAGTGTCTGTTCTATATCAAAAAATTGATTTTGTTACAATTTTTTTTGCAAATAAAAGAAAATGTTTAATCTGTTCTGAAGTGGTTGACAGCAGTACTGATGCTTTATTCTCTAGCAATAATGTACATAAACTGAAATAACAAGTGGATCATCTGGAAAACAATATTTAAAGATAAGTTCATCGAAACTACGACAAAAAAGTCTTATATTACTTATACGTTTTATATTTCATCGAAAATATTGTAAAAAAATTTTTATTGAACAAAAAACTTTGGATAAAATCAACGGAAAAATAACTCCAGTATCTATTTCAACTGAGAATTGAAAAAAATAATTAGGCAATAAAGTTTGGTAGAACAACCTTATTGTAAAAGAGTTGTTAATTATATATATGTGATTGAGACAAACCTTTATATATATATATATATATATACAAAACTAAAGTTTATCGGGACTCGATCAGTTCCGATAATTTAGTTTTGTTTCTATTCCACGGTCGATACTTCTATCAATACATATATATATATACTTTAACAGATAGGAAACAAAACAGAGAAAGTCACTAGAGAAATTCACTTCGATATTTCGACATCCGTCGTCATCAGGAAGAAGAGTACAAAGTACTGGCATTGAGAAGCAAACCGCAACTCTCTCTCTCTCTCTCTCTCTCTCTATATATATATATATATAATATATATATTATATATATATATATATATATATACTTACAATACTCTGTATACATAAAACGTAACGTAACAAATGAATCACTTTTTAATATGTCAACGTTATGGCGGTCCTTTATTACATTTCATTCTATATCGAAATTAAAATCACACACTTACGTATAGTTCCCTAATTTTTGATTGAACCGTCTTCAGGAGAGATAAGAGAGTAATCTTCTTATCTCTCCTGAAGACGGTTTAACCAAAAATTAGAGACTATAAGTGTGTGTTTTTAATTTATCTATGTTTTTTTATGTACATTGAACTGTATTTGTCCATTTCAGATTCGTATTGTTATCGAAAAAGTGTATATATATATATATATATATATATATAATATTATAAGAATACCATTTCAATTAATATTGTAATTTCAAAAACTCTAATTCAATTCTTCATTGTTTTTTTATTTTCAATATTTCTTCACTTTCACTGTATTTTTTTAATTTTCAATATATATTTACAATTTGTAGTCTATAATATTTATATTTGTATGAGAATTTGTGTATGTATTATGTCATAAGTTAATTCGAATATATCAGACATTTATTATTATTCTAAAGAATAACAGATTATTGTTATTTACATCACTTTGATGAATTTGAAATGAATAAACTAAGACAAGAAAGAGCTATTTTGTGTAAACAAAAATTCCTATTTGATTTGATTTTGACTTCAGGATTTATGGAATATGTTTTGAAATTAGATTAACAGAAATATTTCTCTCTTGAAGATTTTAGTTTTTTTTTTTTTTTTTTGAATCAAAGTGAAAGGTTGTTTTCTCTTTTGATGTTTGAAATTTTTCTTTCATTAATAATCCAATAAAAAGAGGGTTGTGTAGTAGAGGCGTCAATGGTATATCCAAACACAATAAATTGTTTTCTCCTTTCTCTGTATGAGTCCTATAGATACATTGATTGAAAGGCTTCTTTATTTATTTTTTTTTCTCTTGTAGTTAGTGTATTTTTTATTTTATTTTTCTATTAAATAAAAAAAGCATTGACAATTGAATTTGTTTCAGCACGAGATGGTAGAGAAATACCAACAACAAGAAGTACGAAAGTAAAAAAGGAAAAATCAACATTTACAGCTGTAACAGCAGTCATATATGCAGGTAAATAAACCTGGTCGGACAAAACTACAGAACTGGCGACGATTTGCTAAGATATTACCAACGACTGGCAAAAATAACTGAAAAAAGACAATCTTACATTGACTTACTTCTTGTCATACAGTCATTTCGACCAAGACGACCAACATCGGACGAACTCACTGCTTGGTTGATAAGAAAACTCCTTTGTATAGACTATAGACAACAGAATCTCTATTACCATCCTGAATACTTGGTTGTTTTCAATGCACAAATTTTACAGAAACGACGGAAAAAAATGATATATACTATATATTCAAACTCATAGATTGCACATGCTATCAACATGACTTATTATTTATAAAGATATTCTTATGAAATGTTATTCCTAAAATCATGGTTGGTGTTAAAAGATGAAGTACAAATAATTGCATAGGAAGCATTTTATAAATGTCTATTAATCTACCTCACTCATGATTGTGAGTGTAAAGGTTAGTAAAGGTAATATTATTATAAACATCTGTCAAATCTCGAATGTGGCTGTTGAAGTTGCCCGACCGGTTTCGTAAAGGCTGCATCGTAAATGGGACTAAGCTTACTTCTGGAAGTCAGGCATATAAGTTAGTTTAGTCCCATTCATGATGCAGCCTTTACAAAACCAGTCGGGCAACTTCACCAGCCACATTCGAGATATGACAGATGTTTATAATAATATTACCTTTACTAACCTCTGTGGTACTAACAATATGCTTTTATTTAACAAAAAAAAGGCTAGTCGGTGACGCTCCTCCGACAAAAAAGGAGAGAGGAGTAAGAATATGGTACTAGCTGGCATTTTATTCATATTATCATCTAAAGTATACTAGATGGACCAAAAAAAAGATCAATCATTTAAAATATTAATACATAATTTATACTGATAATTTTATAAAAAAAAATGTTATAGTGTCCTTAATAAAACGTTTGTCATCTCTAAGAAATATTAAGAAAAAAACCTTAAAAGTTTGACCGCTGCTTAAATAAAAGCTCTGTTTTTTTAATATAAACTTGAGTTTTTTTAGTTTCAGTAGTACTCATGATCTAGTACGTTTATCCTTCTTTTTGAAAGGTCTATCAAGATATCACGGAATATCAATCGAGAAAGTACTAGTTTTTCTGCTCTCGTTCTTTAACTGACAACACTTCTTAATGAAGTTCATCCATTGTGCATTAGCTCAGTGTGAATATAGTTGGACTTCAGAGGGTCTGTCCCTAATATGTTATTGACCCTTGAGATCCTACAAGTTCGCCTCTCTTTTCCCGTTTACAGTTCAAAAAAAAAGAACTGTAAAAACAATGTAATTAGAATTGTATTTATCAGTAAAAGAAAGGATCTATATAAACATTATAATTGGCTATTTAGTAAAAAAAACACAAATGTTTTTATTTTCAGAGAATCGACTTATCTTCACTAAAACGTGTTTATTACCATCTTGAAATAAGTATTAATAAACAAATCTAGAGAGATAAAGAAAGACCGTTTTATATTTATGCATGGTTCGATGAGGAGATATTGGATTCAATATCTTTATATATGATATTTTCAATATCTTATTTTTACGATAATTTATTTTACACTTATCTCCTATCTCTCTTTCTCTCTCTCTCTCTCTCTCTCTTCTATTTATATATATATATAATATATATATATATATATATATAATAGTTCAAAATTGAAGATAGGTAGCACAGAAAGTAAAAGAAACACACTTACCGACTCAAATTTTCGGGTAATCCGTCTTCAGAAGAAAAGAGAAAGGGAGACCTTTCAAGCACGTTGTAGACGCAACAGCTAGTCAATAATATATATATATATATATATATATATATATATATATATTCTTAGAAGAAGGAACAACTATTTTGCAGATGAACAGTGACAGTAATAGATTAAAAATATTGAAGCTCTCTATATTAAAGATTTGAATCCTGTTCTAAATTCATAAATAGGGATATGAATGTTATAATAAATATATTATATAATATAAATATTATATAACAAAACTAAAGTTTATCGGGACTCAGTCAGTTCTTCAGGTTCAAATTAAACTCTCATTGCAAGGTTTCGGTTTTTATTTAAAACCTATTTTCATAGGCAGAAGTATAAATTTTGAAACATAAAACTAAGTACTACATTACAAATTATTTTATAAAGAAAAATAGTCTGTGGATTTCTATAACAACTGTAGTTTGAATGAACACGTAAACACGTGAACTGTTCAGTTCAGTGTTCAATGAGAGTTTAATTTGAACCTGAAGAACTGACCAAGTGCCGATAAACTTTAGTTTTGTTTCAATTCCACGTTCGATACTTTTATCAATATATATATATATATATATATATATATATATATATAATTTTTCTATTCTTTTAAATTTCTCTCTAATTCTCTTTGATTTGTTTATATTTACCCAACTAGTACTGCTGATTTGTATTTCTGTTTATATTTTCTCTTAATTCAATTATTTTAAGGCCGGATACGAAGGGTAGCACTGGCGGTTGCCGGGTTGCTAACTTGCCGTTCTATCTACGTGCTTGGTATCCCTTTTTCTGTTCTCCTGAAGACGGATTACCCAAAAATTTGAGTTTGGAAGAGTGTTTTTTTACTCTGAGTGATATTCTTCTTAAATTTTGTGAACTGGTATTGTGTCCAGTTTGGATCGTCTTTCCATTTATTAAATGAACCATGTATATATATATATATATATATATATAAAGATTTCACATAAACATGTGAAATAACAATCAATGATCAAACCATAATATGAGATAGGAATAAAAACTAAGATCTTTCAACCGTAAGAAGCGGTTGACTCAGTTAGACTCAAAAACAAAAAAAACAAAACTTAGTTCGGTTTTTGACTCTGATGAAAACCGCTTGTTACGGTTGAAAGATCTCAGTCTTTTTTTTTTTAATGTCATATTATGGTTTAATCACTGATTGTTATTTTACATGTTTATGTGAAATCATATATATATATATATATATATATATATATATATAAATCTAAAATATATATATTATATATATAACAACTTTAATCACTTTGATGACGAACAAAACATTTGACAAACTGAAGACTGATCACAGTTGAATACTCTCGACCAATGATTTTTATTTTCATACCCATTATTGAATTTTTGTGTTTTCTCTCTATTTATATGTGTGTTATTTTGATTTGTTTTTGAATATACTTTTATTTTTGAATTATGAAAAATATTTTTTTTTAAATGATTGGTAATAGCAAAATATTAATTTCTTCCATATATATCAAATTTAGTTAGTACATTTGTTCTTTCGTGCATACGTTGATGTATTCTTAAGTAATATTTATATGTATATGACCAAATGTTCCATGCAAACACGTTCAATAAATACCCGACAATATTTATGCATATATACAACGTACTTTATATTGATATAGTTTCTCGACCACTATATTATATTGTATTGATATATTATATTGATATAGTTTCTCGACCACTGATATTTCAAATTCACATAAGGGGTTATTGAGGATTTTGGTCATAAAACATACAACTCCTGATCATCAGCCTTTATATATATAGTGCAAATGTATATATATTTGTAGTCGCTCTGTTATGGACTTCTAAGATGTCTTTGGCCAATTTCAGAGACATGTTTATTTTCAAAATATACAGGTATAGGAAGTAGGTGTTATCAGTTGATTTCAATTTCTTTTCCATTCACGCTCAAGGAAGAGATAATTAACAAGGTCTTTCCCGTAGTCCAATATAAACTAGTAAAGATAAACCATTTACTCAGAATAACTGGCTTTGTAAACGAGCAATTCTCATCTTTACAAATGAGTGATTTGTACTCACCTCTACAGTAAACAGTGATGAAGTAGCAGTTCATTATCCAATTGAATTTCTTGACTCCACGACTGCTCCTGGACTGCCTGCTCATGACTTAAAACTTAAAGTAGGAGTACCAATGATGCTGTTACAAAACTTCAGTGCCCCAAAAATATGTAACGGGACACGACTCCGAATTCGTGCTTTGCACAAGTACGTGACTGATATCATATAGAGACTGATATCATGACTGGTTGTGGTACTGGGGAGTCAGTATTTATACCACACATACCATTGATACCTTGCAATTAACCCTTTCAATTCAAACGTTTCCCGTCAGCACCTGTTTCGGAATGACGGTAAATAAGTCACAAGGTCAAACTCTGTCTACGGCAGGAATTGAAGTGAGTAAGACGAAGCGTTTCTCACATGGTCAACTGTATGTTTCTTGCTCAAGTGTCAGAGGTTCCAACTCTCTGTTCTTCCATGCAACTGATGGACAGACAGCTAATTTGGTGTATACAGGGACACTTGCTTAACACTGTGCTAATAAATATTTTTTTCTACACTATAATTTTTCTAATAATATTTTCAAATACCAAGTATCATCTCAGAATTTTTGTAAAATACCCATCAATGACGGGCACTCTACTAGTATATACATATAATATAATATAATTATCTGATTAATTTTACTCAGTAAATTAATAGTGTGTATCGTCAATTTACTCCAGTATGACATATTATATATATATAAAATAATGAAACTAGTCAAACCGAACAAATAAGTAACTGATAAAAAAGACTAACAGAAAAAGAACAAACACACTTACTGGGATCAATATTCCGAATTACCGTTCTTCGTCAGATAGAGACTATAAGGGAAGAAGAAGAGGTACGATCGTTACAGATGGCGGTGAAAACCGGAATCGTTCGATTTTTCGAATGATTTATTTCCAATTACGAAATTATAAGTGTTCGTTGCGCTTTTTTTCTGTTTATATATACATATATATATTTATACATATATATATATTCGTATATTTGGATAGCAGGCCTTCATTTATACAACTTCTATTGAAACCTATGCTTATCTCCCGTTTAACACCATTTCGAATTAATTTTTCCAATTTTCTGACCTCTGACTTCCATAAGTTCGGGACAAGATATAACAGTTCTCCAAAATTGTTATTCCTATACTCCGACATGTTTCGGTCATCATCGACCATTCTCAAGGATATTATTTACAAAGGCAGTTTCACAACTTACATAAAACTAATACAATTCTAAACCAAAAAACTCAAATAAACTATACATAAAGTCAACTGCACGTAATCATAATAACGGAAGTTATCAACAGGTAGTGGCAAGGTGAGGTTTCCCCAGGGTATATATATATATATATAAAAAAGATTTCACATAAACACGTGAAACAACAATCAATGATTAAACCACAAATAACATAAACCCTTATTTCAACCCAAAAACACAAGTTAATATATATATATATATATATATATATATATATATATATATATATTAACTTGTGTTTGCTTACTAGTTATCATTTGTTTTATTACACTAGAAATCAAATAATGTCCTTTTTTGTGAAAAGTAATTTACACTGCACTAATAATTGTAATTATTGTTTTAACTCCTCAATTAAAGAGTTTATTTAAACTTTAAATTGTCGCAATATTTCATTAGGCAAAGGTGAGTATATCTCTTTTTTTTTTCTGTGATGACTACATCAGAGTTAAATATAAATGAGAGGAAAAAGTTTTGTTTTTAGATGGAAGTCGTTCTAGTTTTGTTTGTAAACTTTATTCTTTATATTTTTTTCATTTTCATTTAACTAACTCATAATTAAAGTCTGCTGTAAGTGTATTTAATTTGATATGGGATAATATTGAATAAAAAAGAAGTAAGTTTGCTATGTTTTTTTTTTCAAACAGAGATGCTAATGGTTAGGTTCATAACCATATAAAATTTCTTTTGACTTTTCCAACCCTTTATTAGTTTCGTATAATTAGGTCTGTTATATTTTCTCTTTCAACCCTTATTTTAGAATAAATGAGGCTTTAACCATGATTTACGTAAGAGATTTTTACTCCTGTTTCCACCCATGTAAAAGAAGGTTCATGTCTTGCATGAAAATGTAGATATGACCGGTTTCTTCATTCTATACAGAGATTTACGTATAGTTTTTTTTTTCCTAAGGGGGTTGAAGGTCTGCTATAAAGCTATACCCATGACCCTGATTCTGCAGACAATACGTTATATCAACAATGATTCTACATTTGGAGTACTAACTTTTACTTAACTCACGTTTAGTTACAGTAAGAATCATCAATAAATATCTAGCATCATACAGATACAGGGCCGATAGTTTAACGCCCTCCCAGAAGGTGAATCTCTCGCCTGAAAAAAACTGATGAAAACGAGATTTTATCTCCTTTATGTTTTCAAGACCACGTTACAAAATAATAATTGTAGACAATCAAATTCCTAAGCGCTGTGTATTTCTAGATTTTCCAAAATTAGAAAAAAATTCAAAAAATATTTTCATGTAAACATTTTATCAATTTTAAATATTAAAATTTTATTTTAATAATTTTATAATATCAATTATCAATTTTGTAAGAAGTGAGCTGTTTTCTACCAGTCCAAATACGTGCGTGCGCGCACTAAGATACCTTGACCCTTCCTACAGGCTTACACACACCTATTTTATTCCTATTCACAGTATCTCAGTATATCATTCTACTAAAAACATAATATTTAAGTTCTGACCACAATGCAATAAATGCATTGCTCTATATTTCATATAGATGTATATAAAAATGATATTGATAAAATTTTTACATGAAAATTTTTTTCAATTTTTTTCTACTTTTAGGAAATTTAGATATACATAGTGATTAAGAATTTGATTGTCTACAAATATTATTTTGTAACTTGGTCTTGAAAACGTAAAAAGAGATAAAATCTCTTTTTTATTTAAATATAAGCGAGTTTAAAGAGATGATGAATAGTTTCTACCAATAGTAGATATAGGTTTATTCGCAGAGCTAAAGATTCCAGCGAAACATTTTTTACTGTAATGATACTTCATTATAAAAGTCCACTATTGGCATTTCCAGTATTTTACGCTGCACTAAACAATATAAAGATGCGATGAATTGTATTTCGCAAAGGCCTGTAAAGCGTGGTATCTGTTTTCCCTCAGTGAGAACTTTGCATGACTTGCCTCCATGGAA
This sequence comes from Hermatobates lingyangjiaoensis, assembly GCA_026182355.1. Lineage (NCBI taxonomy): Eukaryota > Metazoa > Arthropoda > Insecta > Hemiptera > Hermatobatidae > Hermatobates > Hermatobates lingyangjiaoensis. The sequence goes on along the minus strand of JAPFBL010000077.1, from coordinate 2,196,179 downwards.
CAGTGATCACACATTGTATACGCTGAAGAGCACAGAACACCTGTTCAGTGAAGAAAAGATGCCAATAATTCATGTTCAGAGCTTATCCATAAAATAAATGTTCTTCATGGAAGGTCACCGACCATTGGCTTAATGGCTAACGAACTTCATTACTTTCTTTTAAGTATCACTCAAAGTACACTTTCCTTCACCTCCATATTATCAACTTTATACTGTTTTCGGGAGATGGGAGAAACATTCATACGTTTCCTGCTGTGACAACATGGCAGTTTAAGTCCCTTGGTTAGGGTAAGTCGGTCAATATTTCCTTATACAAAGCAGCATTCTGTACTTTAGCTCCAGTAAGCAGTTGATTGCTATATCGAGCCGGATATATTATTCCTAACATAGTGCATTCAAGCATCTGGTACCATGACTGGCAGACGCCTGGATTGGAAATGCGACAAATATGCTGGATATTTTGATGTAAGCAATTTCCAGTACATCCATCTCTTTTCAACATTTGTATCATTTTAAAATCACAAATATAGCAGGCTCTGGCTTACATTAACCACTGCTAAAACTAACTTAGAGCTTCGTAGAGATTACTGGTCCCCCCCCCCCCCCCCCATAAAAGTTAAATCCTCTTACTGCTAGATTCAGAGAAGAGCCGATAAGTTAAAACCTGTTAGCTTATAACCTGTTATATCTCAAATCACGTGAGAAGAAATACTGTTCTTCACACAGTGGCAAGAAAAGTTGGTTTCCACCTGAAGAATTAATCTACAAGATAAAGAAGTGAAGCGGTTGCCAGACACATTAATATATATACATTTATACTCTCGGATTGTTTTTGACCTCTACATTCGCACAGTATTTAGTAAGTTCTTTTTCAAATACTTCTTCTTTTGCCAACACATCAACGTATTTACACATCATCTCAGGGCTACAAAAATAAGATAAGAGAAAAATATTTTCAAAATCAATATACAATTTTAGTATGGACTGTAATACTAATATTAAAACTTAATATACGCTATATGAACATCACAAAATGACTCTATGGCGTTTTTTATTCTATTTATTTTTTTACTTGATAATACATGAATTAACTGTTTAGCATTACCTTTGAGTGCAACCCTATATATTCAATGTCAGTCGCTCAGAGGCCAAGTGACAACTGAAGTAAAGTCTCATTGACTTCATCAGTGTAGCCAACTTACAGAAGGACGGGAGACAGGGAAAAATACGATTAATAATAAACAAACTTAATAAAAACATTTATGTAATAACAAAATATTTTAAATTACGAAAAAAACATACTCGTACTATAAATGAAAAATATCACATAATTTTTTTTTAAAAAAGATTAAATAAATAAAGAACAATTACTAGTTAGGTGAAGCACAGGAGGAGATTTGGCTCCCAAGGGGTTAATAAGCCCTTCTTCGGAACCTCCTAAGGAAGAAGAACTTACTACTCTCCTGGGAGATAGATCTATTCCTGGGCTTAACCTTATTTCTTAATTGTTCTTTACTATTTTTTATATAATATTTTTAAAGAATTTTGTTCACCTATTTTTCATTTATAGCTCGTTTTTACTAATATTTTTTTTATTTATTTACACATTATTTTTATTATATATCTTATTTATACTTGTTTTCTCTCCTTCTGCAAGTTGGCTACACTGATTGAGTGCATCTTAAATGGGACTTCACTGCAGTCATCAGTTCCGTCTGAGAGACGCACATCCTTATACCTGATGAAGATTCAGTCAAAATATAGTAGTACGTTTTTGTAATCTGTTTTATCTGTCTTCTTTAAGTGAATTTAGTTTATGTATATATATATATATATTTGTAAATTTAGGGAGCAATCCTTCTTTTATGCATGTTTTGTTGAACGACCTTTGTACTGTGGCATGAATCAATTTCATAGTCGATCTTTCAAGTTTTCTCACCTTTGATTTAAATCTTTCTGGTATTAAATACACCAGTTCTCCAAAAGATTTATTTTTCAATACTGACATGTTTCGGTCTCCTAGACCATCTTCAGAGTTAAACATATTTACAAAAACTTATTCCTACTAATCACAACTATATACACTATGCATTGTGAGTCTTCTTGAAATTGTTGTTGTTGTTGAACCAATGTATTTTGATTTTAGGATCTCGCAGTTTCCTATTAAACAATTATATTGATAAATTACATTGGTTTTCTGAAGTTGTGGTTTTAAGTGCAGGTTGTTTTTTATTATCATATTGGATGTACAAATACTCTTGTAATATATGTTGATTTTGAGCTACAAGAGTATTTGTACATCCAATATGATAATAAAAAACAACCTGCACTTAAAACCACAACTTCAGAAAACCAATGTAATTTATCAATATAATTGTTTAATAGGAAACTGCGAGATCCTAAAATCAAAATACATTGGTTCAACAACAACAACAATTTCAAGAAGACTCACAATGCATCTGTTAGCAGGAGCCCCAAAAGAACATAAAATCAAATTGACTCGAGAAATGCTAGTGAAAAACACAGAAGTTTTATACCATGAAAATGATCATAATAGACTACAAATTGCTGAAGCACTTAAGATAATAGAACTGAAACCAAATATGAACAACCAAACCACAGGTTTCAACAGGACGTTAAAACTATATTCTAGAACGACGCAAGAACACGAATCAAGATTGAAGGCCCAACAGATGGAACCTAGAGGCATTTTATGAAGTTAATAGGTACACCTGATTATGACAGGTGGCAAAAACTGCTTTAAGCAAATGTTTATTTTTGGTGATAGAATTATTTCTTGATGTTTTTGAAAATTATTGTGTTAATTTAGGAAATGTATAGTATAGTGTATATAGTTGTGATTAGTAGGAATAAGTTTTTGTAAATATGTTTAACTCTGAAGATGGTCTAGGAGACCGAAACGTGTCAGTATTGAAAAATAAATCTTTTGGAGAACTGGTGTATTTAATACCAGAAAGATTTAAATCAAAGTGAGAAAACTTGAAAGATCGACTATGAAATTGATTCATGCCACAGTACAAAGGTCGTTCAACAAAACATATATATATATATATAAAAATATATATATATATATATATATATAATATATATATATATATATATATATACAAGCCACAATATGAAATGGGAAAACAAAACTAAGATCTTTCAACCGTAACAGTCAAAAATTAATCGTAAATTCAAAATAAAAATTCAATTCAGTAAATCAAAATCGTCAGAGTCAAAAACCCAACTGAAACACTAGATGCAGAAAACATCTGGTGAGTGGGTGAATGGGAGTGGGAGGGAAGAGTGGTATTTTAAAAGCGTAAAAGTGCAGGAAAGGACAAATGTCCAGAAAGGGATATTTGTGGAAACAAAGGAGTACAGCATGATAGAGTAAAAAACTATCCGGTAGCTGTCAACCCTCTTAGAAGAGGCTATTGCCCTTATAACGAAAGTATTATGTTTGAAGAGACCGTTACTAATGCTTATAAACAATATTTAAAAATTTTAATTTTAGTTTCAATTTATGGGCCTTTGTCACGCTGGATAAAAAAAAGTGTTTCATTATTTCACGTGTGTATGTGAAATCTTTATATATATATATATATATATATATATATATATATATATATATATAATGTAATCGGGATTCATTAAATTTTATAGGCTTAAAATCAAACTCTCGGTGCCAAAGTTTTGGTTTTAAAATAAAACCGCGATTACTTAATACACCTATTCTATCAAACTGTTGATATATTATTGAATTTTATCTATTTATATATATTAAAATTAAATAAAATTTGGGTCGAGTTGTGTCCCAGGTTCAAATTAAATTCTTAAACACCGACGTTTGAGGTTTCTTATTGTTAACATGTTAGTCTTACAGAAATTACTAGAATACTACAGAATTTTAGTTTAACAGAAAAAAGTTTCACGAAAACGTCATCATTTGAGAGAATGATTACAATACTATTATGAGTTCAATACTAAGAGAATTCAACTAACATTCCCAAACTTGGTAAGCTGTTTTGCAATATTATAAAACGAGTAGTTTTTCTGAAAAACAATGTATGCTTGTGATAACTGTCTTATTAGGAAATTGACAATTACTATTATTAATATGTAATGTTTTATTTTTTTGTTTTTCTGGATAACCTGTTGTACCTTGTGGCTTATAACCAAATAGTAACCTATTAATAAAAAACCCCAAAGTTCATGAGGTTCTTTCGTCTATGGTGAGTTTTATAATTTTGTCGCAAATATTCAGCCATCAAGTATACTAGGGCTAAAATCTGCGTCCAGCTCACCAAAGCTACTCTATTGTATTATTTTTAAATATTAATAGAGTAAAATAAGTAATTATTATTAAATAATAATAAATAAAATATTTTAAATTACTGATTTAGGATTACGACAATGACTAATTGAATCTTTATTCATTTTAACTTCATTATGAAATATATTCCCCAATTTCGACCTATAGTAAATATAAGAAATGAAACAACGCTTTCAATAAAGTGTCTTTTTTTTCCCAAGCTTTATAAATTTCTATTTTTGAAAAGCAATAATCCATTATTAAAAGCTGTGTACTCCAACATATTCACTCTGAAAATGTTTCAAAGCTTTAAAAAACAATTAGTTTTAACTCGATATTTCTCAATAAAAGGCAAAACTTATTGAAGCTTTAATACTTGTTGTTTTTTTTTTCTTTTCTATTCGATAAAATAGAGGTAAAATTTATTTTACTGTTTAAGGCGATTTGTTCAAAACGAAAAGCAAACAAGTATATAAGGACTTACAAAAAGATCGCTGCTTTGTTTTACATTATTTAATAAGATATTAAACAATGTTTGTAGAACACTGTTTAAAATCTTATTGTTCGGAATATAACTTAGCGAACAAATACTTCCAACTTATTAATACCGCCTTGCTGTCTTTAACTTCACTGTCTTGTTTTAATAACTTGGACGATTCATTATTTCTATCTCAACTTTTAGAAATTAAATTTCTCTCTTATATTTTTGTTGAAATTTAAATAAAATTTTAGATTAATTTTTGTAATGAATTTTACTCGATTCAATTTTATACATATTATTGTGCTAATATTTGATTATTACTAGTGTTTTCTAACTACGAATGCTATATAAAATAATTTAAAATTTGACAAGAAATTGTTCCTTAATATGAACAGTGCAAAAAATTGGTTCAACTACACGAGGAGTACATGGGGTGAGACGGTATCTTCATTTGTTAATTTATAGTTTTTAGGAGTCAGGGTAGTCCAGTAGCTTGCTTGCTCACTTCTGGACTTGTAGATCACCCTGGCCCTTGATTTATTTACTCGGGTTTTGGAAAAATCTAATCACTTCGTCTCTAGGAAGGACGTTAAGCTATTGGTAATTAGCTTGGAATATGTCAAGTGCTTGTTATAGATTCTTACTTTCAATAGACATGAAATAAATCAACATGAGTTCTAAAAATTATTAATTGTTATTTTCTTACGTTTTTCTTTATATAACTATTAAATTAAAGCCAGAGTAGCCCAGTGGTTTGCATGCTTGCCTGTGGAATAGTACATTCGGACTCGATTCACTTTGGACCTCAAATTTTTTACATTGGAAGTGAACAAATCTGATCAAGTTATCTCTTGAAGAGAAGGTTAAGACTTCGGTCTTGAGTCAGTATGATGTCAAATAATCGTTAAAGATCCCTACTCTATGTAGAGTTGAGTTTGACCAAATTTAGAACTCCCAATGTAGAATGTTCATTCTGTGGTATAAAAAAGGGACAATATTTGGCCTACGTCTGTTCTCTCGTGACACCACTGTACCTTAACCTAATCTAATTTATATTTAATACCTATATACTTATAAAACTCTGATGTTCTTGTTTAAATGTTTGCACGCAGGTGCAAATTGGAATACCTGTTAATTCCATTCTATGACGACTTATTCAAATAAATATTAAAGAAAGCAGTGAATAATATATTACTTTATAAATAATTTAATTAAAAAGTAAGGAGAATGAAAAAAATTCTCTCAACAAGTAAAATTAGTGACTCCAGAAGTAAAATCTATATATGTTATAGAATAAACCTGAAGAGTTCTTCTTCAAAAGATCTCAGTCCCATTTTTGGAAATCTTATTGCAAAGACGATGTTTTTATTGCACTTCTTGTCATATGCATATATAAAACAAATTGCGCTCATATGTATCAGGAATCGGTCAGTTTTACAGCTTCAAATCAAACTTTCAAAGCGAACGTTTTGATTTAACGATTGTATTAGGAACTTAAGCAATAAACAGATATATGCAATTCCGAAAGTATATATAATAAACTATTACATTAGAGTTTTAAAATGATTAATTTTAGGAACATAAACTTAACACAAATGTCAGCTTAAATACAAATGTTTAAGGCAATATTAGAAAAACATATTACTTTAATTAATGTTATTTTATGTTGGGGAAAATAAATGAAATATTTAAATCTGCAAGTTTTTTTAGTTTTAAATATGCTTGATTATGTATATACCTTGATTTGATATTTCATTTATTTATGTAATAAAATAATTGATATTTTCATTTAAATGATTTTTTGTTTTATTGAATATACTTATTGTGTATATATATCTTGATTTATGTATCAGGATATATATCAAGATATCAAAAGATTGGGCTTTATAATAATGTTTGTTTTCATGGCTTAATAACAAGAAATATCAATAACAGTTATTCCTGTTAGTCACATTCAGTGAATGTATTTTATTTACTGTTGCTAAAATTTCTGAACACTGAGTGACACAAGGAGTCACGGGTCGCCTAGTTGCTCATAATACTTAGATTTATCATATAGTAAAATAAACAATATAAATAATTTATATATGACGGGTGTTAATAATTGTAATGCTTTTTCATTGATGCAGTAAGCTAGGAGTAAGTATGGCCCTCTATTTATAACTCTACAATCTTATCTCAGTTATAATCTTGAAGTAATATACGAATAGATTCATATAATAATATATATGGAATATGTTTCCATGTAAAAAGTTTTGTGAATGAAAGGAAATAGTTTTGAACGTACAATCCTTTCCTTTATTGTTAACAGTTTGTTTTGAGAAACAAGACTGGTAATCTTTTCACTAGAAACAGAGGCACAACAGATTGTGTTCGAAACGCTTTATCTTCCTAACAAAACTACCAATAACTTTAACAAATATATGAATACCATATAATAACTGTAAAATAGAGAGTCTTAATTAAAATACGAATACATGGAGTATGTAATTATTTTGTTCTTCATGAGTTGAATTCATAAGTTAACATGGGAAAATAACTGGGCGCTTAATGGGTAATAACTGACTAAAAATTAGAGAACATTAATCAAAATGCATGAAATTTGTAGTTCTTTAAAAGTTGTATTAAACAGTTGACATGGGTGAAATAGTATCAAACTTTATGTTTGTAGCACTATGTACTGCTGGTTGAACGATTTCTACTCTAGCCACTGAATATTTCAACACATCGTTATGAATTGAATACATTCGTTCCATAACATATATCTAGAAGGATTATTCATGATTAAGCAATAAACCAGATGGTGAACAATTAGAAGGTAATATAGAATCTGAAGGCGTATCGAACTCAGAAATGCTTGCTGAATAATGTGTGAGTTAACAATGTGGCGTGAAAGCCACTCGAAATTGAGGTCTCACTGGGAGGGAGTTTCACTTGCGAAGGCAGTCTCAATTAGTGATTAACAGCCAGGTAGTGTGGAATTAGCGGCGACAATGGTTTGGAATCAATATTAAGGGCAGTCACAGGCTCACACTTCCTCTACTTCAGACTTTAACGCAACATATATTATATATATATATATATATATATATATATAAAATAAACTCAAAACGAAGGAAACACACAGAAAGACACAGACATAACTCATATCGATATTTCGACCAAATGTCGTCATCAGGAGGTGTGAAGAGCGAAGAGCAAAGAGTCCCGCAGGAAGGCAAAGCGGCGACTCAAGGCGGCAAGGGGTATATATATATATATATATATAAAGTTTTCAGATAAACACTTGAAATAACAATCAATGATCAAACCACAATAAGAAAATGGGAAAACAAGACTAAGATCTTTCAACCGTAACAAGCGGTCTTCGTCAGAGTCAAAAACCAAAAGTTGTTGGGTTTTTAACTCTGACGAAGACCGCTTGTTACGGTTGAAAGATCTTAGTCTTGTTTTCCCATTTTCTTATAGTGGTTTAACCATTGATATATATATATATCCTTAGGATTAGAACACAAAAACAATAGACATTTATCTTATCTACATCATATTCATCACAACAACTCAAAAATCTTACTTACTCAAGACTAGCTTCTAGTTAGGCTAGCTTTTGTTGGTTAGGTGTTAGAAGCTGGCCTCAAGTAAGTAAGATTTTTAGATTTTATGATGAATGTGATGCATATAAGATAAATGTTCATTGTTTTTGTGTTCTAGTCCTAAGGATGTCTTAAAATAAAGACGAAACATTGACGAAAAATAAAGAAGAAAAAATCATACATATATATATATATGATTCGACGCGATGTTGACCAATGGGAGTAGAGTTACAGGTCCAAGCGTAAGGTCCCAGTTGCCCGCTGCTCAGCAAAAAGCCTTTGCGTTCTGCCAATAGGTATAGAGGTTGCACAGTCCCTCTGTGTTAAATGATGTTTGGCAGAAAACATTAGCCTCACTTTACAGTGAACTCCTGTTCCCTTTCTATTTTTGATTTTTGTGGGTGGTTGGGTGTTGTTGTTGTTCTATTTTCTGTTCGGATATTGCTGGATTTTAAATGATACTCTCGGTTGTTTACTGCGAAAAGCCGCTTCATCTTCATGCCAAAGGGGTAGAGGTTGCACAGTCCCTCTTGATTATTAAGAGATGTTTACACTGGAATCCAACTTCTTCTCGTAGAAACTTTCAAGTTGTAGGTTTTGTATATTGTTCTCTTCGGTTTCTTATGTTCATGTTTTTTCTTCATTGAATGTTATTGCTGCTATTGATGGGTGGTGGTAGGTGATGAAAAGTTCTGCACTGTTGACCTGGTGGGGTATTTGCGAATGTTTAACCATTCTCTGGTTATTTCAGGCAAGGAAATGGCCCAGACGTTGGTCCTTTATACAGTTTTCTATGGGTTGTCCGGGGAAAGGAATATATTCGATGCGATGTTGACCAATGGGAGTAGAGTTACAGGTCCAAGCGTAAGGTAGTTGCCGTGCTCAGCAAAAGCCTTTGCGTTCTGCCAATAGGCTTCCTATTGGCAGAACGCAAAGGCTTTTTGCTGACAGCGGGAACTGGGACCTTACGCTTGGACCTGTAACTCTACTCCCATTGGTCAACATCGCATCGAATCATATTCCTTTCCCGGACAACCATAGAAAACTAATATATATAATATATATATATATAATATATAAATATATATATATATAACTTTAAATTACACAAAGCACGACACAGAAAAGAGAACAAAAAGAACACTTACAGAATTCAATATTTCGAACTGTTGTTCGTCATCAGGAGAGTAGACTAGAAGTGAGGACGAAGTGAGAGAGATCTCCCCACGTCGAAGAACGGAGCGCGAATGAAGCAATAAAGAGTCAAGCGATGAGAGCAGCACTAGCGTAAAAAAGGAGCTAGGCACTAAACGTCGGAGAACGGAGAAAGCAAAAACAATAGATAAAATTATAAAATTAAAAATTATAAAAAAGGAAATAATAATATTGAAAAAAATATATGAATATGCATATATAAGTTAAAAATAAAGGGAAAAACATATAAAAGTTAACGCTTCTGATTTAAACCGGGATCTCATCGGGCCCCCAATAACCATATATGGGCCTCCTCAGACGATCTTAATGTCAAACTACGGTCATCAGTGGTCACTAGCTTAATTATTTGAACAGTAAAGCAGTCATTAAAAGAAAGGTTATGACTGTCAGCATGGATAGCTACAGGAAGCTGTTTGCGCTGACCGACCGAAGCTCTGTGGCCGTTCAAACGCTCATTGAGCTTGGTATATATATACTAAATAATCACAATCGACACATGATGAAAATTAATGAAAGTAAAAATCACAAAAAAAAATAAAAACAGAAAATATATGCTCTAGAGCATTTCAAATGTATGACATCAGAGAGCAACTAGATATTGAAAAACAAAAGAGGTTACAGCAAAAACAAAATATTGTAACAAATTTTGTTACAAAAACAAAATATGAGAAGGTAATACGGACAGGTATTGAAATATACAAAATTTTAAAATAACAAGTGAAAAAATAATAACAATAAAGAAAAACGATTAACAAACAAAATATAAAAGAAAAAAACTAGGTCACATGAGGAGAATCACCAGTTTGAATTAGTTTATCTCTGATGGCATAAATTTGAAAGGCCTCAGAGCATATATTATATGTGTTTTTTATTTTTCCTTGTGGACTTTACGTTTGAGATAATGCATGATCTCGAGTGTGTGTGTGCGCATGTGTGTGTAAGTTGGCTAGTATGTGCACAGAATAGAACAAAATACATTGCACATAAAGAAACCATTGCAGTTTAGAGATATTGTACAGTAGGTAGCACATTGCACTCTAAACCAGGCTTACATCTCATCATTCGAAGGGCTATAACTTACGTGTTTAATACTGCATGTAAATTAATGTTAATAATGCAATTCAAAATAAGTAAATTATTGTTTGGAAATGTGTTTTCAAAATTAAAAAAAATTATTTTGAAAATTTCATAGCTTTAATTAACTTTATAAATTCTACCTTTTAAACTAAAAATTTATTTGCATTCTTTGTTTGTTTGTTATTGATGGATCAAAATAAAAGTAACTTCCATATAACTTTTACCACAGATACTGTTTATAGAATATTGTATTAAATACATCTTATACTAAATATAAGGAGTAGTCATAAAAAACAATAACATAACATATTACTAACAAAGAAATATATAATACCTTAGATTGATGAGATGGGCAATACGGGTAATGTCAGTCTGGCGAAGTGCGAAAACAGACTGGTTCAGACCTGCAAACAACCTTGAGTTACTAGAGAGTCCAAAAGTTCGCTTACTTAGCCATCCCCACTATAACTTAACCATTGCGTCTTAACTTATTCTTAGAGCAAACAAGTATCTTATACTATTTCAAGTAGCATCGTATAAACCAATCTGTTTTATTCAAAAGTAAATTATCAATTTTTAATAGTTAATTCGTAAATTTTCCCTTTTACTTTACTATATAGAAGTAAAATGTAGTGGTCAAGAAAAAACTCAATATCCAGATGTTTACGCTTTTACATGGTTTGAGGTCCCCTCTATATCAATTTATGACGTTTTTGTGATGATGTATGTGTGGGTGTATGTATATCCAAAAGTTTTTCTAGACGTTACAATCTACAATCTTTGATGGATCAAATTAATATTTTACACAAAAAAGGTCTCGAAATTTCAATTTTCCCTTTTGTTGGGGAGCATGATGCATGATGGGAAAGTCACTTTTATTACCAAAATTAGTTTTTAAACAATATTTTTTTTTAAAACTACTGACTTTATAATCTTTAAGTTTTATCATTGAAATGAAAGAGACAAAAGAAATTTTTTTTTAAAACAGATGAAAATAGTATTTTCTTTTTGAATAAAATATAAACATTTTGACTTATGACTCAATCTGAAAACTTATGAGGAGGATACAAGATATACTTTTTGACGGATCAAAGTCAAATAGTACCTAAAAATAGAACATTATAAAGAATATGAGTTGTGGTATCGTTTTTAAAAGGGTTCTTATAGTACATTATATGTTTTCACAAATTTTCTTTTACGCTAAACGGCTCATTAAAGAACAATGAAATTTTACCAAAGAATGTAAAAGAAAATTAAGACTTCACATATAAAATTCATGAAATATCAATTACCGCAAAGCACAAAGAAGCTATAAAAACGGAATATTCATCCTTGATGAATCGATCGCCTGCTATATTTCTCTAGTTTATTTACATTTATTTATGTTGTTTATCTATATACTTCTAAAATCTAATGTTTGCGTTTAAATATATATATCATTAGTTGTACAATCCGTAATTGTGTGGTATTTACTCATTCTGAGATAAAATCGATAAACAAACGAAAGTCTCCACACAAATGAAGTTTTGTGTGGTACTTCATTTGTCTTCACACTTCATTTGTGTGGAGCCTTTTGTTTGTTTATCCATTTTACCTCATATATATATAACAATTAAAAGAAACGGTCCAGCGGACTTTTTTAAATAAAATAAATTCAAAAGAAGGAAACACACAGAAAGTCACAGACATAACTCACATCGATATTTCGACTATCGTCTTCATCAGGAGGTGTTAAGAGCGAGGAGCGAAAGTCCCGCAGGAAGGCAGGGCGGCGACCTTGCCTCCGCAATAAATTTTGAATTTATTTTATATATATATATATATATATATATATATATATATATATTATAGTTCAATGTAGGAAAAGAAACATAGAGAAGCTAAAAGCACACATTTACGGTCTCTAATTTTCGGTTTGAACCGTCTTCAGGAGAGATAAGAGAGGGAAACCAAGCGCAGTGATACAGAGACGGTTGGAGATGGTTGGTCTCCAGTGCGCTTGGTTTCCCACTCTTATCTCTCCTGAAGACGATTCAACAAAAAATTAGAGATGTAAGTGTGTGCTTTTAATTTCTCTATGTTTCTTTATGTATATTGAACTGTATTTGTTCATTTCGGATCGTATTTTCGTCTAAAGGTATATAGTTATTATATATATATATTATATATATATATATAAAATATATATAGGTATATATTATATATATATAATCAGGTAGAGATCTGTTCTTATGATTCAGGAAATTATAAAAGAAACCTTTCTTTTTAATAATACCAAGGCAATTAATATAATTGCCAATTAGTTTGATTGTAGTAAACCAACTTATTTTATAAAACAAAAAGCAATTAAAAAAATATTTACTTTTTCATCTAATAAACTAAATGAATTCATGGAAGTGCTGAAGTCACAAACTAACAGATTTTTTAAAAAAATATTTGTTTCTACTATTTTTTACATTTTAAACTTTAATTGACATAAAATATATTGAATAACAAAAAAAACATTTGAGACAATATGTGTACCAACTTAAAATCTACTATAAAGTGTGAAAGAGTTTTTACACACCAGAGTTTTATAGCAACCAATTAATATTACATTGGTTGTTGTTGTTGTTGGTTTGTTGGTTATTGATGAGATTTTGACATTTCTTTTTTTCAAATGCAGTACCATTTTTCAAAGGAGTTAATATACATTTCACTCACTTACCAATTGAATGTTATAAATTACAGTAGAGATCCTAATATATATTGTTGAAAAAGGAAACGTGAAAGCGCTTACTTAAAAAAAATAAAAATATATACAGTAAGTCTAAAACTAAACATAACAACATGATACAAGTGAAACATAATTAATATTATGTTTTGAATATATATATATACTTAAAATAAACTGTGACAAATACAGAAACATATCAAGGGTATAACATAGGTTTGAACCTGAAGAACAGACACAGTCCCTTCTTCAGTAAGAAAAATGTTTAGTTTTTTTTTCTATTCCACGGTCCATACTTTTATCAATATTTATATAATTTGGGATAATAAGTATGGGTTTCTACTATGAGGATATAAGAAGAACATATGAATGTGATATGAGCCTATGAAAAAGGTTTTAAATAAAAACCGAAACGTTGGCGATGAAAGTTTAATTTGAACCTGAAGAACTGACCGAGTCTCGATAAACTTTAGTTTTGTATATATATATATATATATATATATTAGTATACTTTGGTAGCAGTCCTTCGGATATACATGCTTTGTTGAACACGACAGAGTAGTTCGTGTCTATAAGTTTCTTCTCGAGAACTTCGATTTGCCCAAAAACAGTTTTTTCGTTGTTAGAACAACGGTTGAGGTGGTCAGCAATTGTAGTCGACGCGTTTCGATCACTTTCCGTGGGTGCGATGTGGATCTTATTCGTTGTAGAGGGTGCAATAGTCGAGCCAATGGGATGATAGTATTCAATATTGTAGTTTTATTGGCCCTGGTTCTAGCCCAGGTTCTAGAAAAAAAAACTGTTTTCCGGCAAATCGAAGTTCTCGAGAAGAAACTTATAGACAGGAACTACTCTGTCGTGTTCAACAAAGCATGTATATATTATATATATATATATATGTTTTATTAAAAATTATGCCAATTTTAACTTTTGTTCTTTTCCGAGTTAATTTTTCAAGTTTTCTCACTATGGATTTCCACCTTTCTGGTAAAATATAAAGTAATTCACCAAAAGATTTATTCTTGACTTCCATTTTATTAACTAATTTCACCAAAACATGTTTGATTGAAGGTCTGCTCCCAAAATACACAAATATATATATAATATATATATATATATATATATAGTAGTTTGAAATTATTTTAAAGGATTAGGAACTAAATTATAGTTGTTCGGCAGTAATTTTTGCTGAAAAATATTATCCCTTTTCATAAGTTCAGATATTGACAATTAAGTATTACTAATATTTTTGTAAAATATCTTTCCGTTGATGATAAATAATGAAAGGTATGTGTCAATTTATAATTAATTTTTTTTAAAGCGTTAAATAAATAACTTTACTTGAGGGAAAGATGTTTGTTAAAGAAAAATATGTAGAGTGTCTTTAAGAAACATACAAATATATGTTATTTTTCCTCGAGTAACTGGTAATAACAGATAAATGAAGAGCACTTTTTTGGCAAGACAGTAGGTTAAAGTACAGTTATTGGTAAGAGATTTGAGGTAGATGTTTGTAGATGTTATCAATAAAACGTGTTACTAAAAGGTGGATTTTCGTTCATTATGATAAAGATATTAGCCTGATAACAAATGATAAGATATTAATAACGAATGATCTTTTACTGTCAGGTTAGTTTAAGGAATTCATCACCTATCAGCTATAAAGTACCTTCTTTCTATGATATGACACATACATAATAACCACATCCTGTCAGTGTGTTTATAGAATTTGTGAAAGCGTAACAGATTCTTTTTATGATACAATACAATCTTCATATTTCCTGGGGAGTACCATCTTCCTCTTTCCCTCAATTCAACCGACAAGCTCAATATGAAAAATACCAACCTAATTCCTTATTGTCTCCTATCATGAAGACTGTAATGTCCCATTTGTTATATTTTGTTGTTGGTGGTGCCGTTGTTCTTGTTAGTGTAGTTTTGTAGTTGTAGGTTTTAGATTTGTTGTTGATGTATTGTTCTTGGTGGTGGTGTTGTTCTTCTTGAAGGTGTTGTTGTTGTTGTTGTTGGTGTTGTTGTTGTTGTTGTTGTTGTTGTTGTTGTTGTTGTGTTGTTGTGTTGTTGTTGTTGTTGTTGTTGTTGTTGTTGTTGTTGTTGTTGGTGTTGTTGATGGTGGGGTTGTTTTTGTAGGTAATAGTGGTGGGGCTGATGTTGTTTTGTTGGTGGTAGTGTTTTTGGTTTCGGTGTTGTTCTTGTTGAAGGTGTTGTTTTTGTTGTTGTAGTTGGTGTTGTTGAATGTGTTGTTGTTGTAGATGGTGTGGTTGTTGTTGTAGGTAGTAGTGGTGGGGTTGATGTTGTTGTTGTTGGTGTTGTTGATGTTGTTGTTGGTAGTAGTGTTTTTGGTTTTGGTGTTGCTGTGTTGAAGTTGTTTTTATTTTTGTTGTTGTTGGGAATATTAACGCTACTTTTTATTAAAAAACACTTGAGGTCAGTAACACCTAAATCAGACAAGAAAAAACAACTAAATGCCTTTGATGAAGGCCACGTTTCTCTAGTCAAGGGCTATGGACATACTATAGTTATACGTACATCCCAGCCACAGAGAAACTCAGCTACTAACGTCTTATTCGTGACAAATCAAATCATCTGAACATAATAGTCATATTAGTCAATAGTCTACTTCAGTATTGTTTAATCTAATAACTAAACTTGTGTTAAACATTAAGTTATTAATTACTTATAATTGCAAATTCGATCAGGCATTTTGTTATTAGTTAGAATAGTAATTGCACTTTGAAAACTAATGAATTAATTCGATCTAGGCATCTATAATGCGCAATTAGTTAGAACTTCTCACTAATCCGCACTTTAATGACAAAATATAATTATTTAAATTATCTAACTCTATAATGCGCCAAACAATTAGAACTTCCCTTCACTAATCCGTATTTAATGACAAAATATAATTATTTAAATTATCAACAATTATGAGGTAAATTAAATTTGTATGACTACAATTGTAAAGGAATATAACTGAAATATAACTTATTATTAAAACACATTTAGAGAATATCAGTAACTGTAATGCAATATAACTCACTATAACTTTCTGTATCTCAATCCATTTTAGAGATATATACCAACCAGTCTGTTCGGTTTTCTCAATCTGATGAAGACCACTTGCTCTTTGTTAAAGACTTTCTTTAATTATATATATATATATATATATATATATATATACCCAACCAGTCTGTTCGGTTTTTCACTCTGATGAAGACCACTTGCCTTTGTTGAAAGACTCTAATATATACACTATATAATACATAGAATATATATATACATATATACTTCGACACTAACATGAAAGGTCACGTGTGGACAATAAACACTTTAACACAGAGAAAAGAATACAGAAAGACACTACAGAACTCACTTCAATATTTCGACATCCGTCGTCATCGGGAAGGAAGTGCGCAGTACTCACGTTGAGAAGCAAACTGCTACTGGCCTCCAGAGTAACTCGTGGAACCACCACAATGCTGCCCCCCAGTGGAGGAGAGGAAAAATAGAAATCCCTCCAATATTTATTTAGAAAACAAGATAAAAAGTATATAAAATACGAAATAATAATAATAATAAAATAATAATAATAATCATAATAATAATAATAAAATAAAAAATAATTAACGGTACAGTATTATTATTTCTATTATTATTTTCTTTATTATTATTATTTCGTATTTTATATACTTTTTATCTTGTTTTCTAATAAATATTGGAGGGATTTCTATTTTTCCTCTCCTCCGCTGGGGGGCAGCATTGCGGTGGTTCCACGAGTTACTCTGGAGGCCAGTAACAGTTTGCTTCTCAATGCGAGTACTTCGCACTTCTTCCCGATGACGACGGATGTCGAAATATCGAAGTGAGTTCTGTAGTGTCTTTCTGTGTTCTTTTCTCTTTGTTAAAGTATATATATATATATATATATATATATATATATATATATATATCGATATTGTAAACAGGAAAACGATCCAAAAGGACAACAAACATTTCATGGTAAATCACAGGCACGGAACAAAGGAAGAAACACACTTGCTCTCTCTAATTTTCGGTTGAATCGTCATCAAAGATGGTTCATTTGATGTCGGTTCAACCAAATATTAGAGACAGTAAGTGTGTTTTTCCTTTGTTCTTTGTCTGTCATTTACCATGAAACGTATATACAATATATATATATATATATATATATATATATATATATAGTTCAATATAGACAAAGAAACATAGAGTAATCAAAAGAACATACTTACAGTCTCTAATTTTCGGTTTGAACCGTCTTCAGGAGAGATAAGAGAGGGAAACCAAGCGCACTGGTTCAGAGACGGTTGGAGACCCAACCGTCTCTAACATCTCTGAACCAGTGCGCTTATCTCTCCTGGCTTATCTCTCTTATCTCTCCTGAAGACGGTTCAAACCGAAAATTAGAGACTGTAAGTGTGTTCTTTTGATTTTTTCTATGTTTCTTTGTCTATATTGAACTATATTTGTCCGTTTTGGATCGTATTTCCAACGAAAAAGTGCATATATATAGATGCATATTTATATATATATATATATATATATATATATATATATATATATATATATATATATATATGCTCAAACTTCAAGATGAAATAGGAAAAAAAGACTAAGATCTTTCAGCCACAATTTTCATACTGCGGTTTGA
Source organism: Hermatobates lingyangjiaoensis (assembly GCA_026182355.1). Classification (NCBI taxonomy): domain Eukaryota; kingdom Metazoa; phylum Arthropoda; class Insecta; order Hemiptera; family Hermatobatidae; genus Hermatobates; species Hermatobates lingyangjiaoensis. The sequence goes on along the minus strand of JAPFBL010000077.1, from coordinate 2,178,089 downwards.
TCATTGATTGTTTTTCACGTGTTTATGTGAAATATTGTATACTGTATTGTTACAATATGTTATTGTAATTGAAATATGTTATTGTAAGTAGTTAACAAGCCTTCATTTTGACAAATTGTATTAAATTTTACTGCCTGGACATTAGAGCCAACGCAGCGTATGCTAGTACGTTTATTGAAGGCTACCACCAAGGGGTTAGTCAATGCAGAAACTGCTTCAAAATTTAGTGTATATATATATATAAATTTGGCATGATAAATATGAATATGAACATGTATAAATCGATATTATAATTACCGATTTATATATTCATATACAAGTATTGTAATCAGTAGTATTATAATGAGATTATCAAGAGACTGATGATTGTATAGGAGGTGTGATCAAAACCTAAGTACACTTTTTGTATTTCTCTTGCTCTGTTCACTTTAATTTCAACATTTCATTTTGTTCACAGATTCGAATATATAATATGTGTTGTTTTTATGTGAGAGCCTTAAAGTTTAGACTCGTATTTGTGAGCTTGGTGATTTTTCGATTTTGAAAAAATCATTACGTGTGCAATAAGTTATACTATTTAATTTTATTTTTTGGACACGTTCATTTGCCGTAACCTACTGTTAATATTTCAAGAGTTTTTGAGCATTTATTAAAATTTGTTTAAACAAGAAATAATAGAATCTATCTGTTCTATTATTTTTCACAGACAAAATCGCCGAAAGTGCAAACGCACTCCTAACCTCTTAAAACACATCTATGCTCTTACATAAAAACAACACATGCTACATAATCAAAACTTTGAACATATGATTCTGACAAGAGTACCAATACAACAAAAACAAATTTTAAAACTAGAGTGTACAGATCGCGGGAAATGGAAATTCAAAAGGTGTCCTTAGTTTTTAATCACAAGTCATATAAGGATTACAATGAGATATGAAAAGAGCAAGACATTTCTAATCACCTAACTAGCGAGTTTTTTTTATAGTCGTGTAAGCTTTCATGACAATACACCTAACGCCTTTCAGTGATTCATTCCATTGATATGAACTTGATATCATCTGTTTATGAAGATGCACGATACCACCATTATAACGATGTATACGATTATCTTGTGTTTGGCGAAACATTTCTCTTTAATTATATAGTGCCATCTTACTGAGATACACTAATATGAATGTTCTATTAAGCACAATTACTCTTCAATTCAGACGGCGTGTACCAGTTATTATTATAACGATACGCTTACCTCGAACACTGACATGTTGTTTTCATCTATTCAATCCATAGTTGTTTTGTGTTTTCTACATATCTTATCCCACTATTGACATGCAACATCAAAACTTCTATTACAACGGGAATTTTGTTGTTTTCGGAGGGTAAATTATGACCTATTAAGTCTAGAGAGTGAGAAAAGATATTATAAGTTTTGGCCTCATAATAATAAATTAAGAACCATATTTTGATTAGATTATATTTTACATTTCCATCAATATTTTTATTAACATTTTTATCAGCAAACTTTTATTATAAAGATAATCTAAATATATATCAACGGCTAATGTACAGTAAGAAAACAGAAAATTAACTAAAATAAATATCAGTTTGCCTATGACGAAGACCACTTATTTGGGGAGAAAAGAGTCAATTTTCTGATTTCTTACTGTGGTTTAGACGGTGATTTTTATTTCTCGTATGTATTGTGAAATAAAAAGGTACATAGTAAATAAAAAAACAGACCTACAGTGTCTAATTTTCGGTTTAACTATCATCAGGAGAGAAGATATAGGGACACTAGGCACACTTCTTCTCTCCTGATGACGGTTAAACTGAAAATTAGAGATCGTAAGCCTGTTTTTCTATTTACTTTGTACCTATAGTATACTTTGAAACGTTTGTTCTCCTTTGTGGATCAACTTCTTGCATTATATATATATATATATATATAAGATTTTACATCTCTATTATCCACTCTGTCTTTTATAACACTTTCTCAGTTTAACCTGCTTATTCATCATTTGTTGCTAACAAAACGTCTGTACTACAAGTGCTCAGAAATCCCTTTTAACAGGTTATTTCTTTCTTAAACAGACTGGACTGTAGTATTTTTTTTCCACTTCAACTACAAAGTATTTATATTAAGAAATGATTGTAATTTGATTTCTACGATTAGCGGGGATTTATAGCGGGAATGAATAGTCACCCATTGGTAGCACTCCGTAACATAGCTACCCTCACAGCTGGTTTAATAGAGCCGGGGCCATTTTCTTTTTAAACACCGACGTAAGTTTAAAGGTATTACAGGTGAGTGAAGGGAATGAGCAAGTGGGTTAGGGTGAGTAAGTAATCTGTTGTAGAATAATTCTTCTTCGTACAGACACTATATGAACATACTTGGTACATACCCTGCTTATTGAATATATTTAACATTATATCAATGATCAAACCACAATAAGAAATGGGAAAACAAGACTAAGATCTTTCAACCGTAACAAGCGGTCTTCGTCAGAGTCAAAAACCCTTATTGAAACAACAACCCAGGTTGAAAGATCTTAGTCTTGTTTTCCCATTTCTTATTGTGGTTTGATCATTGATTGTTGTTTCACGTGTTTATGTGAAATCTTTTTATTTAACATTATATGTTCACAATATCCTTAAGAAGTTTTAGTAGATAAAGCCAGTCTCCACACAAGTGAAGTGTCCAGGCACATATCTTTTGTGTGCAGACTTGGTTGTTTTCTCTTTCTTTCTAATCATGAGTTAAATATCACACAATAAAAGATCGCACAGCTGGTGAGACATAAGATGTGTTTAATAAAAACAATGCATTGATATTGACCTGGCGAGGTGTTTTGTTTCAGGCTGGAAGCACATGCTCCTCCCTTTCCTCATGGGTGTTGTCCTCAAAGCCACCACTTTGATTCCCGTCGTCCTCATGATGATGACCATCATGGCAGGCTTTTCTCTTGTCGTCTCCAAGCTCGGCCTTATGATGGCTTTACTAACAGCTGGACATCATTTTCTTAGTAAGAAGAAAGTTTCAACTGCTTCCAGTGAACCGATTCCAGCTAATGCCTACCCAATACCAAGTCTGGACCAAGGGTCTGTAGGGCATCTTCAGCACAGTGCTTCTGACCCATACTCCGCCTCCTACCCGCAGCCCTCCGGCCCTTCAGGGTCGTATTACCGAAGAGTCTTCAACTGATAACAACACAATGCCAGTCCCTGGTAAATTATTAATACATCTAACGGCCAGTTCACTTAAGAAAAAAAGTTCACTTAAAGAAAATACTATACTAACAATATAAAACACTTTCTAAACTCTTACTACAACACAGGACTACCTCATTACATTGTACTATATATTATTAAACACATACAAATTACTTCCTACAACTTCAAAATCCATCATCCTAAAAAAAGAATAATTAATTTTAGACTAATTAGTACTTAAGTAACTATTACTGTTTAAATAAAACCATTGTACTATAGTAGCATTATTGTATTAACATCTTACGAAACAACTAGGTGAATAGATTTATATTTTTGTTAATATTAATTATATGTAGATACTAACTTTAAAAATTATTAATATTATTTATTTAACAGTATAAATAACTTTAAATGTTCTAATTTGTATTATAAAGAGAATTAATAAATTTTACTATGTTGTATCTCATGTTTATCTGTATAATGTATATACATAAATGAATAAAATCAGGACTAAAGCAGTAAAAGAAATGGAAAAGTTCTAAATAATTTCCATCAGCGTTATACGATTTTCAAAATAACTTGTGAAAGTTTTTAAATCTGCTCTTTTAAAAATAGGGTATAATAGAAATCATATATTTTTTTCTATTTCATCTATTACTTTTAATAAGAGTTACTTTATTTTAAAATTATATGTCTTGACTGTAACGCTTCTGCATATACATTGTTTTCTCATTTCTTATTCTGGTTTGATCATTGATTGTTGTTTCACGTGTTTATGTGAAATCTTTATATATATATATATATATATATATATATATATATATAAATGATCAAACCATAATAAGAAATGGGAAAACAAGACTAAGATCTCTCAACCGTAACAAGCGGTCTTCGTCAGACTCAAAAACCGAACTGAGTTGGGTTTTTGACTCTGACGAAGACCGCTTGTTACAGTTGAAAGATCTTAGTTTTGTTTTTCCATTTCTTATTCTGGTTTGATCAATGATTGTTATTTCACTGTAAATGTGATTTCACATTCATTGTAAATGTAAATATTGGCCAAAGTATCGATCGTGAACTTGAAACAAAACTATTATATATAGAACATGATTTCACATAAATACGTGAAATAACAATCAATAATCAAACCACACTATTAAATGGGGTAAAAAAGACTAAGATCTTTCAACCGTAACAAGCAGTCTTTGTCAGAGTCAAAAACCCAACTGGAGTCAAAAAACCTCAGTTGTGTTTTTGACTCTGACGAAGACTGCTTGTTACAGTTGAAAGATCTTAGTCTTTTTTTATCTACTTTTACAAGTTTTATCTTATATTTCAAATTCATCTTTCTTTATGATTTCATTTTTTAATTTTACTTTTTTTTATTTTTGTTCTTTTTTGCTGTGCTACAATATAGTTTAGTAACCTTCCATCTTCTTTTTTTTTTCATTTATAATTATTATTTCTTTTCTCTTTTATCTTTTTTAACTATTATCTGTATTTCTTATTGCTCCCAAAACCTTTCAACTAGGCGAATGAACTCAAGCGCATTGTCACCCCTAATTTATCTGATAACAGTTTACCAATAATAACAGTTCCTCTGATAACATACCCTTACTAATATTAAACATATAATCTACCGTCATACCTCGTACATTACTGCCGTAGCTGTCGGACCGGTTTCGGGTGTCACCCATCTTCAACACGACTCGTGTTCAAAACAAGTTCGTGTTGAAGATGGGTGACACCCGAAACCGGTTCGACAGCTACGGCAGTAATGTACGAGGTATGACGGTAGATTATATGTTTAATATTAATAATACTAACCTCTGTGGTAATGATGAAATACATACGCTTACGCCAACTGATAAGAGTTTCCCTGAGACTGGTGTACCAATAATTGAAAACTATGAGTTCCATTTTCCTTATGCGTACATCCTTTCACATACTGAAATAGACACATACATACAATAATTGTACACACATAATTACTACAGAAGGCTATACATACTGTATACAACTTGCAAATGACCTGTCTCACAACTGCGTTAATTTACCCCCCAAAACAATTATAAATTATTTTAAAAAATAACAAAAAAATATAAAAAAATATTATATTTTAAAAAAAATGATATCCCCATCATTAATAACGAATAAAAATCCTTCATAAGATTAGTACTACTGTTAATTATATTGAATTAGTTTATTATATATCTGCATAAAGCTGCTTTTAATTTAAAAAGAAAAGTTACTCGAAGAACAGGAACACACATTTAATTTAAACTTTTTTTTTTTGAAATGATTTAACTTTATAATTGAATTTAGTTCTATTTCACTTTCCTTTTTTTTATTCAAATCTAAAGTATTTCCAATATAATAAAACTTTTCATTCTGTATAATTAAATAATAAAGGATTGTATACCATTTCAAGTATTATTTTCTTCTAATTACAGATGATTATTTAATTTATTCTTTAAAATTGAATTCCTATTATAGTTCGATTCTTTGGCAATTAAAGAACCTACATGGATAGGATTTGAAATAATTAGATAATTTAATATAATTCGAGATCAGAAAAAGGAGTACTCATTTTCAGAATCGTATTAATTCTCAAGTGTAGCACTTCTTCACCTGATGACGACGTATGTAATAACTCTGTAAGTTTCATAAGTAACTTTCAATGTTATTTTCTTTATTTAATCCAGTTCATTGATCATGTCGGATTTTTAAATTAAACAATATATATATATATATATATATATATATATTTTAGCAAATAGAAAAGAAACAGAAAGTCACTACAGAAACTCACATCGATATTTCGACATTTGTCGTCATAGGAAGAAAAGTACGAAATACTGGCGTTGAGAAGCAAACCGTAACTCAAGTACATATATGTATATATATTACATAGAACGGAGTTGGCGCTCTACCTTCCTGCGGGACTCTTCGCCTCCTGATGATGACTATGGCTGGAATATAGAAGTGAGTTATTCCTTTTTCTATCTGTGTGCTACCTTCTTTTGAATTGTTTATATATATAATATATAAATATTGATTTAGCTTCTCGACCACTGAAAAAATCAGCGGTTGAAAAAACAATATATATATATATATATATATATATATATATATAAACCAATTAAAAAGAAGATAGCACACATATAGACGCAGGAATAACTCACTTCTATATTTCGACCATCGTCGTCATCAGGAGGCGAAGAGTCCCGCAGGAAGTCAGAGCGGCGACTCATACATATATAAAGATTTAAAATAAACATTTGAAATAACATTCAATGATCAAACCACAATATGAAATGGGAAAACAAGACTAAGATCTTTCAAAAGTTGGGTTTTTGACTTTAATGAAGACCGCTTGTTACTGTTGAAAGATCTTAGTCTTGTTTTCCCATTTCATATATATATATATAAAGTTTAAAACTATGATATACGGTTAAAACCAAAATTTAAAGCCTTTACAAATATGTAACTATGTAATTGGAACTTGTTACATACTGTATATGTAATAAATAGAAAATATATTTGCTTTATAACACACAGCTACCAAAAATATTTAAAAAGAAGTTTTTAAAATAATGGTAACTTTTTTAAATATTTTTAAATTAGAAATAATTTTCTAGTACTTTATTAATGTTTACTGATATATTATAATTTCTACAGACATCTAATTGTTAAATATAATTAAAGCTTTGATAATTAAATGAAAGGATTATTGAGAATTTGGTTGGGGTAAACGATTAGCCAGGGATACAGGAAAGTACCGTTTCTCATTAGGGATAATAATAATTGGGTTAAAAACATATTAGGTTCGTTGGTCACAGCTGGAAAGCCTTTGGCAAAAGTTAAGTAGTACTTTCATTTCATAATTGTAATTGCAAGTAAATTAAATTACTTGATCAGTGAAAGTCAGAAGAAAGCAACAGTAGGTCCTCGTTATCTGAATTTCGTCTATTAACACTTTTTTTTTTTTAGGTTATATAAATTAGTTGTTCGGAAAACTTTCAATTACAGTCTTAACCTAGATAAATAATAGTTCTTTGAAAAGGGAAATTATACTAGCAAAAAAACGGGGTTACTCCAGTAAATGTTTTTATTTAATAACTTTCGATATTAAAACTATTCATCTAAATATCATTTATAAATAGAGTAATTTACACTAATTGAATAATAATATGCATAAGTTATGAGCAGTACAAAATGATAATAAAACTTTCTGATAACATCTTCAAACATCACGATCAAAATAATGTTAACACAATTATATTATGTTATTAACAATTGTTGTGAAGTATTTATTTAAAATCTAAGTATTTTAAAATACCGAATAGATCTAAATTTTGAACAACATTTCATTGCCAACAAATCAGACGCAAAGAGAAACAGAAGAGATTTGGTCAACCAAATATCTCTTAATTTTTGCTCTCTGTTATGATCTGGAAGATCTTCTTCTAGAAGATAATAACAGAGATTGTTCAATATATTGATGATACTAAATACTAGGCTAACTGTTCTATGTTCCTTAATGTCTAGTTAATATATATGTCAAAATATGCAGAAATATACAAAGAAAAGAGCTAACACAATTTTATATTTATTCAATATTATATCTATATTAAATAATGAGTCTGAAAATCAAAAGGACGTAATATTAAAACCCAAATTGTAGACAGTCATATAATTATGCATATTCGTAAACGTTGGGAGCAGTCCTTCTTGAATTAAAGCAATCATTTAAGAAGTAAATGTCCGATTTTACATTATTTAGTTTGGTAGACATTTTTTATACTTTTCTGAACCATGTTTCAAAATCTGGGTTGCAAAGCTCATAAAAATTTTCTACCAGACTAAATAACTTAAAATGGGGGAAACCAAGCGCACTGGTACAGAGACAATTGGAGACCTGTCTTATCTCTCTTAGATATCCTGAAGCCTTTCAAAGTAAAAATCAGAGACCGTAAGTGTGTGTTTAGAACAGGTTCTTTATCTACATTGATCTATAAATATGTATATAAAAGATTTATATAATATTATATATATATATATATAATATATATATATAACAGATTCAATAATATATCGACCGTTTGATAGAATAGGTGCCGAGAGGCAACGAGAGTTTGATTTTTTATCCTGGAAAATTGACCGAACCCCGATTAGAGAACACACCTATATATATATATATATATATATATATATATATATATACATATATATACACATATGTACATATATATATACATATATATATATAATATATATATATACATTGGAAATGTTCTATTCAATTTAGATGTTTGTACAAGAAGATTATTCAGATCCCTTGAGAAATACACAAGGAAACTAATCAACCGTAAATATGGCGTATTATTTAATCAACCTGTATAAATGAAGGACTGCTTCCTAAATATATATATATATATATATATATATATATATATCAGTTTTACTTTGACAAAGGATCGCTAGTTACGGTTGAAAAACCTTAGTCTTTTTTCTGATTATTTACTATGATTTATATGTTATTTTTACGTTTTTATTGTGAAATTTTGTATATATATATATATATATATACTATTTTTCTTTCTTATCCAGGTTTGGTCTAGTTTCAATAATACAACACCTTTAAGCTGAAGTTTCGTCTATATTTGTAGACATCTTCAGGACTACATCAATACAGATTTTAGTTACTATAACATTAAACATAATTATATTACATTATTTAATTAATATAATTAAATATATTATATTTAATAATATTAAATATATATATATATATATATACATATTCAGATAAATATCTGAAGATGTCTACAAATATAGATGAAACGTCGGCTTAAAGGTGTTGCAGTATTGAAGCTAGACCAAACCTCCATAAGAAAGAAAAATAGTGTTAAATATATGTGGTCGAGATAGCAAAAGATCGAGTATATATATAAATTATATATTATATATATTATATATAATTATATACATTAATGTATAATTATACATTAATGTATAATAGTATTATACATTAATGTATAATAATATATACATTATATATATATATATATAACGTGTGTGTGTGATGTGTGTGTGTGTGTGTGTGTGTGTGTGTAAAAATGATAATAAAATGTTACATCCTAATTTTTTTAAAAAATAATTATTTCGAAAGAGGTTTAAAAATGGTATGCTTTTTTTCTATTATCAGTTTTTAATGGCAAAGTGATAAGATGTTTGCGAGGGATGTGAATGTGAGAATATTTTGATTTTGGCTTTTGTTGACGGCAGAGTGGGGAATATGGTATGGAAGTAGGTAACTTGGCCAGTGTCTCTTGCTGAACAGAGTGCTCTCTGGTCCAGAACAGCCCCAGCCTTCATGAATATGTCTACATTATATTTGCCTGGAGGCCGTCACCCTCCAATTAGCTTACCTAATTAGACCTTTTTTTTTTCAAAATCTCACTACCACATTGTTATTTCTCTTCTCAAAACTTCTATCATAAACAGTTTTAATTAGTCGTCTGTCACACCATGAAAATAATTGTACATGGCTTTTTATTTTATTTTTTTTTACTTTCTATGGCAATTTTTAATTAACTTAAAATTTCTTAAATTGCAAAACAATACATTTAAAGAGGTTTTGAAGCGTTTTTGTTAGGATTTTTCCTGAGTCGTATGGTTTGATACTACTTACATTTAGAAAGTACCTTTCTAAGATAATGTGTAATTAAATCATTGATCCAAATTTTTTTAAAATTTCATTAAAAAAGCTGAAAAACACTTTTTCTGAACCTCTAGTTTGTGTGTTTTTGGGTATAGAGTTGATACTCTATTTAATATACCCAATTATTAATATTTAAAAAAAAAATACTGTACAATCTAACTCACTATATCTCTTGACTTTGTTTCTTTTTTGGAAGGTATTTTGTGTAAAAACTACATTTGTTTTTATTTAAGATTAAAATATATTTATTTGTAAGGAAATATTTTCTTAAAACACTGAGTCGTAAATGTGACTTAAGAATCCCAAAGCATTTTTCAAGACTTCTACCTTAGTGTAAGAGATCTTAATGTAGTTTTAAATCAAATTTAAATTAAGTGTAATTTAACATTTATTCTTTATAATTCAAATAAAAATAATAATAATAATTAAATGGAATAAAATTATATGTTAAGTCAAACCATACATGATCTTGCTCTAAAGAAACAGTACTTTCTTTAAGAACTTGATATAATAGTATAATTGTGAAAAACCCCGAATTTCATTGCGTAATATCGTGCGTTTTAAATCTTTCTGAAATCAAATTCATTAATTAAGGTTAAAATAATATATTCGTTTGGATAATTTTAAAACTAAACTATTGAGTTTTAAACTGTAAAAGATCACTCAATGATTCACGAACCAGTTTCTGCAGGTTTTACCCAGCCATATGTGTCCGATTTAGTGTCAAATCAATTACTTCTAGTTAGGTTTAAAATATATTGTTTTTTTTTTTAGAAATTTTTTTCTTGAAATCTACGATTTATAAACTGCATTAAAAAAAATTTCCAAAGGTTTATCAGCATTTTTCTGTTTGTTTGGTCTCTGCCATTTTAAATCACTGTTTAATAAATCCTTTGCTTTATTAAAATTAATTTAAAACTGGTTTGTTATTTGTTTTTAAAAAAAATATTTCATAAACCATTGATATCGAAACTGCTGGAAAAATACATCTTAATTTCTAGATAACCTCCTGACATACTATCTATAGGAAAACTTTGAAATAATTGGTGACAAAACTTTTCCATAAACTAGTTAATAAACTATTCCAGTTTTATTAAAATAAAACTATAATTTTAGAAATTATATTTCCAAAATTATATATATTAATATTATAATTTTGGAAATTTTATAAAAATTTGATGCTATATAGTTATTTGTCACTCAATAACAATGCTTTAGATGGAGAATGTGATTATAACTACAATAGAGCCTCGCAGGAGTTTAATTCGTTTGCAGAGCGATCTCACACTTGTGATTTTCTCGTATTATGAAGCAATTTTTTGTATAAAAATCATTATGAAAATAATCTATTCCATCCCCAAAATGACAGCTTCTTAGTTTATTTTTTCAAACAGGAAAAAATGCCTACAAGAAATAACATGTTTTATTGATCAACTAAATTTAAAATGGACACTATCTATGTATGAGGAAGATAGTCTCTCGTTCTATGAAAAATTCTTCCTCTTAAAGCAAAATGCTCGTATAATGGAGTACTCGTACTACGAGATTCTATTGTTCTACTATAACTACCATATTCTGCTGAAATAACCGCTACAGCGTTTATAATGTATGATGGTTTATAAAAGCTAAATCACATAGAAGATAAAAAATCAAAATTATAGTTTGGTTTAAAAAAACAGAAATTTCCTCAATAACCTGACACAATGATATGTTTGTAAAAAATCCAAATGTTGAATAATTTGCATTATAATCAAGTAAAATTCCACATCATATATATAATGTTATATATTGTATATTCAAAATATCTTATTATTTTAGAAAAATAAAACTATAATAAAATTACTATTGTAGTATGCAGTATGTAGATATTTAAATAGACATAATATTTATGTCTTAAATGGTTATACACAATAGCTTTTTGTTATTGAACGAATGTTATTTGTACAAATTAATATTATTTATTATATTTTATATGAAAATATTATGCATATAAGATACTATATAAATGTCATTAAAGTTTGTTGTAAGTAATTCATTATAAAGAAATGTAAAGAATTGTATTAAGCTATTTATTTCTGTAAATATTGATATTATTTATAACAATGTAAAGTTACTTTATTTGTGCTTTATTTAATACGAAATACACTTTTAAAACGATTTGGATTGCATTTGTTTGTGTATTTGTTTATTATTATAATTTTCCTTAGGTTTTAGAGATAGTCATGGGTATTGGAAAACTGCATAAACTCGGCTGCTTGGAGATGTTTATAACAATGGAGGTATTTTATGTCTGCATTACGTATGCACATCGTACGTAGGATTTGCTATAAGGTTAGATGGCAGTGACTGTCTGAGATCAGAATCCACAAAGTTCATAAACTGACCCCTTGTGATGCAACAAAAAACCAGTAGGGCTATTCTCCCCCTCGCTAGTCCATTTGAACTTTCCCGAGAGGACAATAAACCTGACTTGATCACTCATACTAACGGATGCTAGATTCTCAAGATTTTCAAGGTACTCTCCAAATATGCTTAGTTTGTATTCTCTTACAAATTAATGGGACATACTACCTGTGTATAGGCTACTAATAAACAGTAAAATAATAATTCAAATTATTATAAACTATCACAATAGTGTTATATTATTTCTCTGAGGAAATTTTTCTCAGAGTTGTCACTTTGATAAAATGAAAATATTCCGAAAGTGCTCCAGTCAAGTGAAAAAATTACGATGCGAAAATAATTTATAATTTAAATTATTATAACAATCAAAGTCGTAATGGGGCCAAGGTAGCTCAGTAGCTTGCGTAATTGCCCTGGATAAGAGGTAAGATCTTAATCCCGAGACCGAATTCAGCCGAGTCAGGCCCAAAATATCAATTATTACTTTCTGGTTGGTCAGGCCCAAAATGTCAGTTATTATGTTCGGGTTGGGTCAAGACCAAAATGTCAATTATTACGTTCGGGTTGAGTCAAGACCAAAATGTCAATTATTACGTTCGAGTTGGTCAGGCCCAAAATGTCAGTTATTATGTTCGGGTTGGGTCAGGTACAAAATGTCAATTATTACTCGGGTTGGGTCCAAGAACCCGCGCGGCTTCTCCCTCAGTAACTTTTTTTTTAAAATTAATATATATTATATGTTATAATATATAAATATGAATACATATTTATATATTATATGTACTACCATAAAACAGTGTATGAATATTAAACTAAGAAACACTTGTTATAAAATAAATAATTTAGATAAAACAAATAACCAAGATTTGATTTGCTGGTGGAGAATAAACTCCAATATATACCCAATATTTACCCGAGCCCGATCGGGCAGGGTCGAGCTGGGTTTTTTAGGCCCGATGTTACTTTTACTCTGAATTGGTAGGCCCTGTGTACAATAGTCACTCTGGTTCTCAATTTATTCACGAAAGAGAGATGAATAAATCTGAGCACGGAAAGGATGTTAAGCGATCGGTCCCAAGCATGTAGGATTCCAGGTACACTTTAAAGATCTCTACACTAAATACATTAGAATAAGGCAAAATTTAGACTTCCATTATAGACTAAACAGCTAGTGTGGTTCGCCCATTACTAAAATGATTACGAAATAGTAAATAAGTCAGAATGTTCGCTCCAAGAACAAAAATATAAGGCAAAATCTTATAATTGTGGGTATTGAAAAAAAAAAAATAAACTTGAGTAAAAGTAAATTCAATTATTTTTTTTTAAAAAAGTAAGCATAATATCTTGAAATTAAATGAATTGTAAGATTTTTCTTTCTGTTGAAGTTAATCCATTCATTTCTTTTTAAAATCATTTTCCTACTCACCTTATCAACAAAGGACTTAGGATTTGAAAAAGTTTTGAGATAAGAATTCCGTTTAAGGACTTACAATCACTGATTAGAACGAATATTATAATTTGAATGCTTCCTTTAATATCGATGATAAAAGAGAAATAAATCTAAAAGGAAGTTATAATTATTTTACAATAATAATCTTAGATTATCGATTGTTATAATAATGAGAGACAATTTAAAAATTCAAATAAAATATAATATTTTAATAATTATCACAAAGAATACTGACTTTTTTTAGCTCTGCTCTTTATATTGTATTTTATAGGGGTAAAATAATAGAATCGCTAAGTGAACAGTTAAAATATATTACTAATTTCTTCTTTTTTTTTTGTTTAGTACTAAAGGTTTTATTTTTCAAGTTTTATAAAAATAATTATTTTTAACTTAATGTGAATGTCTTTGTTTCTATATAAGGCCCTCGGAGAGGACGTTATGCCTGACTAGTAAGCCTTATCCAGGCAGTTCGGCTATAGCACGAAATCAAATCAGGCCGACAAGCCTAACCTGAAACCCCTTAGCCACTTAGGATTCACAACAGCCCGAAGTGGCAGAGCTGACCCTGCGATCGTGCACACGCGTGAAAACGTCACGCATCAAGGCAAAAATCACGTAACGGCAATAACGTAATTAGGCAGCCTGATACCATTCAACTTAAGGCTAAGTCTGAGAGGTCATTGAGCCGTCTGACCCGAGCCTGTAAGATATCAGGTACTCCTTGAAGATCGCTACTCTAAATAAACTTGAATTAGGCAATATTTAGGGCTCTCAATGTAGAATGTTCTTTGTGTGGTACCTCAAAGGTACAAGTTTGTGTTTTCTTGTGGGACTCCAGCATAACCTAACCTTAATAATTCAACACCCGTCCTTCTGTATATATCAAATACAAAGTTATACAGAATGTCAAATATAAAGTTTTATTTCCAAGTCAGACATAAAACTGGACACAGTTAAATACAAAGAAACATATGGATCTTATATAACTTTTTTCGGGGGAAATAAATTTTGATCAAAAATTAACCCTCATAACCAAAACGCCGGGGCATAATCTACCGCCCGGGAAACACCGGGTAGATCAGCTAGATATTTTATGCAATACCTGCAGTTCTAACATTATTACATAAATTTATTGTCAGTTTATAGTTAGTAATACAATAAATGAGTGGGATACACTGCAGGTGGCGATAATGACAGGTGAGGTAACCCATTCAAGTACTAATCATGCCCAATGTTGCCTGACCTTCGTGATCCAGTGAGGAATTGTATATTTAACATGCTATGACCAGAGCTATATGGAAAAATGAAACATTGATCGCCAAAATATTCAGTATAAGAAATTATTGATTCTAAACTAATTCCATCAAAGCCTTGTACAATAGATAATATTGTTGAAAGTTTGACGTTGTCTGACTCTCCGGTAGGAGATGCCGCAGGGTGGTGTTGTTCAAGTGGGAAGCGCAGTGAAGTGAAACAGGCTTTGACCCCGATGGCAATGGTCATAACGATGGGCGGTAGACATGCGAAATCGACGCTCCATAAAAGCGGTTATCAGACTGCGTCACTCACCTCTTCTCCATCTAACTCAAAACCGAACGCACGAAAACCAAAAATACATTGTCACCATCTTCTCTTACAATTTAATTATTTATACAATTTTATATAAATAAATTTTACATATATCCAGTCCTAACAAACATTATAATTCTGTATTTGTTATCATTTTTTTATACCTTTGAATTATTTGTTAAACAACAATTTATTGAAAAATTGGCCTTTTGAGCTATTCTATTGACAATAGATGAAGGTTTGGTTAGGTTACAGTGGGCGTCCCGAGAGAGAAAACACATAGGCTGCAAGCCGGCTCCTTGTGATACCCCAAAGAAGAATCTGTTTAGGTAGATAGATTACAACTTAGACTATCTTATAAAAGTAAGAAAACCAGTGACCTTGTGCTCTCAAACAAACCGAAAGTCGACACCCCGGAGCATTCAACGCATTCACCTAGTATATCAGTACTCATGATCAACTGGGAACTGTGCAACTCTGAATTCTAAGTATATTGGGATGACTGCAACAATGCTCTCAAGACGTCAGACTATGCATCTATCGACAGGAGCCCCCAAAAATATACTGAGGAAACTCACGGATTCAAAACTCACCAGAGGAATGTTAGTTGAGGGAACTTCGGCACTAAAATACAATAACGACAAGAATAGATTAGTCTTCCTGGAAGACCATCAAATATATCAATCCCAGACTCAATATCCAAAATTACGATCATATTGTAATATCGAGTAGCACCACTTTTTAAAATAGTTTTATATTTGTTAGAGAACTAGAATCCAGTAGGTCTGGCAACAATTAAGGGTCTAACCAGACCGTTGTTGCAACACTGGTGGAACCTACTTGTGGTTTTGGCTTCACAATCTGTATTTTCTCTTTATTTACTTGTGTTACACCAGATATGTTTAGTTTTCTTCAAGATTAATTTATTAACTTCCTGTAGATTTCATTAATAGTTTTAACCTGATGATGACAACTGTATGGTCGAAAGCTTGTTTCTTTTTTAGTCTGTTAGTAATTTAATAAATTTGTATGTTATTAGTTTTTTCAGTTCACATATCACTGGCCCATTATATATGGCAATTACCTCAAGAACAACGAACGGTAATGAGGAAACTCGAGGCTATCAGCAGAAAAGTCATAAATGCTGAAGCTGCTGCATATTTTAATTATATATATATATATATATATATATATATATTCGTAAATTTTGGTAGCAGTTCTTCTTTGACACACACATTATTGAAATATATATATATATTTTCAATTTCAATTCAAATCATAATATATATATCATTATTTTCATTATATAATATATGATATATATATATATATATATATATAACTTTAAATTACACAAAGCACGACACAGAAAAAAGAATAAAGAGAACACTTACAGAATTCAATATTTCGAACTGTTGTTCGTCATCAGGAGTAAACTAGAAGAGAGGACGAAGTGAGAGAGATCTTCCCACGTCGAAGAACGGAGCGCGAATATATATATATAACCAGTCAGTTGGGTTTTTGACTTTGACAAAGACCGCTTGTTACGGTTGAAAGATCTTAGTCTTGTTTTCTCATTTCGTATTGTAGTTTGGTCATACATATATATATATATTAACAAACTTCACAGGAGGATTACTCACAAAAGAGATCAGAAAAACTTATATATATATATATATATATAATATATATTTCACTGATAAAACGAAATACGATCCAAACTGGACACAATACGAGTTCGAGATTAACAAAGAGCAACACTCAAAGTTAGGAAACACACTTACAGACTCAAATTTTCGGGTAATCCGTCTTCAGGAGAAAAGAGAATGAGACAAGCACGTTGTAGGCGCAACGGTTACTTGCCGTTGCGCCTACAACGTGCTTGGTCTCCCATTCTCTTTTCTCCTGAAGACGGATTACCCGAAAATTTGAGTCTGTAAGTGTGTTTCCCTACTTTGTGTGTTGCTCTTTGTTAATCTCGAACTCGTATATATATATATATAACTACATTTTTTAAAATCAGAAACATAGAAAAGAGAAAAACAAAGTTCTGACGGAATAATGGGAAAATTGAACCAATTCAGTCCTTCACTTTATATATGGTATAGGAATTATTAAAACCATTCACTTTTTAGACTTGACCATATGGGAAACCAGAGAAAAATAATAAATGTCAATGTATTTTCAAGTCACTCACAATAGGGTTTATTTAAACAGTAAAAATGATTGATCGACGAGCTGTAAAAAAAGGATGGTGAAACGTTTATTCTACATAGCGTTCAACATTTTCAGGAACACTTTTAAAAAAAAAGTAACATCATGAAATAAAACTTTATAAATAAAGGTTACATCAATAGAGAATTTGATAAACAGTAACTGCTTAAACAAGATCAACGATAATGAAGACGGGTAAACAACTTGAGGAGGGAACAACCAAAAGACAAACTAAAGATAAGTATGAACTGAAAAAGAAAGACTCATTGTAAAAAATCATCATCAGTCCAAACATGAGATTACGGCACAGACACTATTAGAAACATCATCAGCGTCTGAACATCAGACTACAACACTCTCACTCTAAGTCACATCATCAGAGTCCAAACATCAGACTATATCACACATATAATCAGGGTACTATAGACCGTTCCATTTACTTTATATATATATATATATAGATACGAATAATTGTGTGTGTGTACGTGTGTGTGTGTGTGTGTGTGTGTGTGTGTACGTGTGTGTGTGTGTGTGTACGTGTGTGTGTGTGTGTGTGTGTGTGTGTACGTGTGTGTGTGTGTGTGTGTGTGTGTGTGTGTGTGTGTGTGTGTGTGTGTGTGTGTGTGTACGTGTGTTGGTTGTATTATTACTCGTTTATAATAGATATATAAAGTCATTGTTTTCAATCTGAATATGTGACAGTTTTTATTACAGTAAGTAATGCATGTTATTGAAAAACAAATCTATTTCAGTTCTGGGAGATTTATTTGTTTCGAAGCCAGTCGAATCCTTTTCAGATATATTTTTGTTAATGATGCCTGGTTGTATGTAGGTGAGTGAGTATGTGGGTGTGTCAGTATAATAAATAACTCTTAAACACTCCTCTTAACGGCACCATTTGAAAAGTTTTAACAAAATTTAACTGTAAAACAGTTATTTATGTGCAAATAATGTAAATATTTTATATAGTAGTTTTTTAACAATATTGAAACTGGGTATATAATGATATACGAATTAATGCTTAATTAAGAAAACATATCTATAAATATATCTAATCTCTAACCATTTAGAACAACCCTATCTTTTAAATTCAAACCTGGTTTACATATAAACGTCTAGAACAAGCAAAGATTCAGAAAAGTGACAACGATTTTTTCATGAAAACAAGTGGTCTTCGTCAGAGTTCAAGTGATATAGTTGAAATGTCAGTTGGACTTTGACAGAGACCACTTGTTTTGGTTGAAAGAACCTAGTCATTTTTTATATTTATTTTTTGATATCTTACTGTAGTTTATACGTTGATTTTTGTGTCGTGTAATTATTCAAAACACCGTTACATATTTAAATCCCGTATCATGCCACTAAGTCATTTGAAATCAAATGTAATTGGACATTTGTCTAAGGCAAACACAAAACAAAGACAAACCGTCCCTTGTTTTACATTAATATAGATTAATGAATTTAAATAATCTACTATTAAGTATTTTAATTTTTTTCGTCATAACATATTTAGTTTATAAGGTTTAAAATAACTAAGTTTAATAATTATTTAATTATTTTTATCAAAATAATTCCAGAGATACAAGAAACATAAAAGTCGCTTTTCTTCGTATCGATTTACATATTTCTACCTGTTAACGATATAAATTACTATACAATCCTAATTATCGTAATCGTAATGATAACGATTACTAAAATATTAGTAAGTTGTTGTGAAATTTTTTATGTGTGTTGTTTCTGTGGGTTTAGTTTATCTAGTTTGTGGAATCGTTATATTTAATTGCTAATTATGATAATAATATTTCACAGTAAACTAATCAAATAATCATTAAAAATACAAAACTAAATTAAGAAGGAATTTGTACTTACCATTTGAAGTATTATTGAAGGAATTAAATGGTTAACACAATAAACAGGTTACAGAGGACGCGGAGGACTAAACTAGGAGAGTAATTGCCGCCTTTTTAGAATGACTGTGCTTTAACAGCGACCAATCAAATGCCATCTAAACTATCTCATTTTAAAATAGTCCCCTTCTGTCAGTGTTTCTTACACCAATATTAATTCAATATACAGAGAAATGTATTAAACTATTTTTAAAAAAAAATATAATCAATACATACTTTAAATTAATTAGTTTAGTCCCGTATACTATACTATAATAAATAAATAGGCCACATACTATACTATAATGAAAGAGGTTATTGATATACTATATTTCCTTCTGACTGACCTTTACACGGGCAATCGTAGCGTACTGAAATGTCCAAGCGTACAGTGGCAGTAGACACTCGGTAGTAGACACTCCTACATCTGTCCAACCATCATTCCCGCATACCACCTAAAACACACTAACCAACATAAAGTCGACATTACGTGTTTGCAGTGTTATCGAAATATTATAAATTAATAAAAATAAACTGTAAATATATATTCTTTTAAAAGTTGTCTGAAATTTCATGTTTACTGAAATCTTTTACAATTCTTAAATAATTAGTAGACCAATGAAATCAAATTTTGCATTAATTACATGATCTGTTATTTTTTGAAAGTGGTATAAGTCCATTTTTTTTATCTATCGAGATAATTAAGAGTTTGCATTTGAGTTAATTTAAAAATATTGGCAAACATTAATCTATTCGAGTGATGTTTTTAATATTATACACCTTTTAAATTTTATTATGAAATAATAAATAATATTTTTTTTAAAAAAATAAATGACTTATACCATTCAAAAAGTCTTTTTGACTTATTTTTGACTTTTCTATTTTGACTTATACAGTTCAAAATGGACTTATACCATTTAAAAAATAACTTATTTCAAAAAATAAAAACTAGAATAAATTTAAGTCCATGTTTTTATGGAACATTAGCTTTACTAAAATGGATTTTTAATGTAAAAAGTAATAATGAAGCCATTTAAATACTCGAGTAATCAAATTCATTAAGAGTTAATATTAGTTATATTCAATAAGTGGTATAAATAAACAAGTGTATAATGTAAATAACTTCGTTAAGATAACAAAAAACAAAAACTTATAACTTTGAAATTGTCTTTTACTACTAGTTTAGTGAAATATTCATGGTAAATACAGTGCAGAGTGCAGTCAAAATAATCAAGAATAATTGCAATAAGAAAGTTATTTTAATTATAACTATTAAGAATGGACTTAAACCACTTTCGAAACAAAATATTTTTGCGGTAACATTTTATAGCAAAACGTTTTTCATTTACTTTATGGCAAAATCGTACTCCATTGAATATATAATTAAAAATATGAAGAGCAGATGTCTATATCTTACTAAAATTACCGTTAACTCATTTTTTTATTATAAAGTGTATTTATTACAAAAATAACATCTCAAATGATAATCCTTGATATTTACAAAAGAAATATTAAATAATGTCTCTATCTGTAATGTGATTCAATAATAGATTTAATTTATATTAGAAATAGGTATAATCGTCATACGTATAGTAATATACGTCAATACTATACTAATATATACTAATATACGTATAGTAATACGTAACATGATCTTAGAGTCGTTGGAGCACTTTCAGACGCTGTCCATCTTCGATCGCAACAAACCTACTGAGCTGTTATAAGGAGGGTTCGTTATCTGTCAAGTCCACTGCTATCCTGATATTATTATTTTGATTTTGTTTATTACTCTTTCGAAAGAGTAATCAAGAACATTGTCAAAATTAATACTAGATGCACCAACCCTGGAGACCGGCTTAAGCTAAGTATCTATACCAAGAAATTCTATACCAAGAAAAAGACCATAGTAGACTACAAATTCTAGAAGCCCTGTGTATTAGAGAGCATAAACCCAACCTCAACAACCAGACAGCGCGTTTCAGCAGGATTTTAAAGCTCCACGCAGGACACCAACAAAATAGCATCCCCGAGTCAGTGACAGCCTCATAGTGTTATATTGAATTTAATTAACCAGACGAATCGAACTGGAAAACCTGAAATTTTGGAACCTCCACGATGTGTAACCTCCTCGTTGTCTTGATGTTGTCAATTCATTAGGTTGGCAATGTAATAATTCGTAACTAGAATGTTTGTAATAATTCTTGTTAGTGTTTTTTCTTAAGTTAAGTTGTTTAATCGTCATTATTGTAAATCCCTGAAGATGGTCAAAGTGACTGAAACGTTGGAATAATTTAATGTATAGTTTTTTGTTGTAGTTAGGTTTATAGTGTATTATTGGATTACTACTATGGAGCTCAAGAATAAATCATTCGGAGAGTTAGTGTTCAATTTACCTCAAGAGTTAAAAACCAAGCTTAGAAAACTTGAAAAATTAAATAGAAAACGAACAAAAATGAAGATCGGCATACTCTTTAATAAAACGTGTCTAAATGAAGGTCTGCTCCCAAAATATATATATATAAAGATTTCACATAAAGATGGGAGATAAAAATCAATGATCAAACCACAATATGAAATGGGAAAACAAGACTAAGATCTTTCAACAAGACTAATATTACAAATCTTTCTTTTTCCATTTCATATTGTGGTTTGATCATTCATATATATATATATATATTATATATATATATATATATATATATATATAGTCATTATAGAAAAAGAAACATAGAGAAATCAAAAGAACACACTTAGTCTTTAATTTTCGGTTTGAAACGTCTTCAGGAGAGATAAGAGAGGGAAACCAAGCGCACTGGTCCAGAGACGGTTGATTAGAGACTGTAAGTGTGTTCTTTTGATTTCTCTATGTTTCTTTTTCTATATTGAACTATATTTGTCCGTTTAATACGTGAAATACGGATCGTATTTCAAACGAAAAAGTATATATATATATATTTTTCTTTAACTAACTATAATAAATTCAATGACAGGAGGCAGTAGAATTCCAAGTGACAAGAGATCATGACTATCGCGAAAACATCCCCACCAGATAGCAGTGGTGACAGATTCCTTCTGTCAAACGAGAGAAATGGACAGACACCCCTTAAGAACAAACCCGGCCCTTCCCAACTGCAGAGAGTTGCCCGACAATGAATTATACTGGACTGCAAGGAAGCTAATGGCGGAAGCATATGCTGCTCATGTATTTAAACAAAAAAAAAGTTTGATTCCAATAATATATTTTAATATAATTACCAATTAAAATCTGATTTGTAAATTTAATAGGATTCTTCGTAAATGAAATATATTTGCACTTCAAAAGACTGATGGAGTTAATATCAAAATATAAACGAATACGTTATTCAAAATGATGATGATATTACTTTTATTCAATTAATTTATTTATAGTAGTATTTTATAAATATATGTTATAATATTACTTAAATTATATTACAATAATTATAACTTATATAATATATTATTGCATTATACATAACAATAGTAAACTATATAATTCAAGTTATATATTTTATAATATAATTTCTTGTAAATTTTAAAAGATTTATAAATAAATTAATTATTAATATATTACTATAAAATAATTAATAAATTCTTAAAAATAATTATTAATAAATTATTTAAAAACAATTTATATATTTTTAAGGAAATAATACAATAATTAATGGTCAATTTATTCGTCATTTGCAAGTTGTAATTTACAATAAACTAATAAACATAATGAATTTATTTTTTTACAAAGAAATAATTTATAATTTAATTAATATTTATTTATAGTAATAATGTAAGCTAATAAGTATAATAAGAGCACATAATAAATTATTGTTGCATGTATAAATGTTTTAAGGGTAGTACTGGAGAGTTAAATATATTTTGAAAGGTACCAGGAAGGTCCAATCTCTCAGCTAAATATTAGTCATAGTGAGAGAGAGGTCGTCTTTGTCTAGAAGCAATTCACTGGTTTCCCTTTCAGCACATGGGAAATAAGCAGGAGTGATAGATTCCCCCCTCTCAAACACTCTCTCTCTCTCCTTGACAGGGAAGACTTTGATGTTGCACGGCTCTTTTCAACACCACCACTCTCAGAATATTAATCAAAACTACCACACTGCAGACCTGCCTATTATTACAGACTTGCTCTAAGACAGGCCAAATATTAAAACTTTGTAGTCATTTCAACTTGCCATTCCCAGCAACACATTTCTTTTCTACATTATAACTAGCAAAGATCACACACCGAATCAATTCTTTTGTTTTCTTTACACCAATCATACATTCTATTTTTATAATTATTTATTTAATTTATTAATTGTATTGTTTATTATATATATATATATATATATATATATATTTCACATAAACACGTGAAATAACAATCAATGATCAAACCACAATAAGAAATGGGAAACCAAGACTGAGATCTTTCAACCGTAACAAGCGGTCTTCGTCAGAGTCAACCGCTTGTTACGGTTGAAAGATGTTAGTCTTGTTTTCCCAGTTCTTATTGTGGTATGATCATTGATATATATATATATAACTCCAGTCGTTATCAGCCTTTGGAGCGATTCACTTCTTTTCCTGAAGACGAGGACATCGAAATATAGTAGTGAGTTCAGTGATTTCCTTTCTATGTGTTCTTTTTATATTCTAGTTTATATATATATATATATATATATATACATGTATATTAAATGAAACGATCGAGTGGACTCTTGACTAAAAAAAGAATTAAGACGAAGGTAACACACACGAACAACTGAATAATTCACTTCTATATTTCGAAGATTGTCGTCATTAGGAGGTGAAATGTCCCCCAGGAAGGCATATATATACATATATATATATATATATATATATATATATATATACTTTTCGTTGGAAATACGATCCAAAACGGACAAATATAGTTCAATATAGACAAAGAAACATAGATAAATCAAAAGAACACACTTACAGTCTCTAATTTTTGGTTTGAACCGTCTTCAGGAGAGATAAGAGAGGGAAACCAAGCGCACTGCTTCACTGATTCAGACCCGTCTCTCCAACCGTCCCTGAATCAGTGCGCTTGGTTTCCCTCTTATCTCTCCTGAAGACGGTTCAAACCGACAATTAGAGACTGTAAGTGTGTTCTTTTGATTTCTCTATGTTTCTTGGTCTATATATATATCGCGTCTCAACTCCTGTGTTTGTTTTCCTTTTCCTACCTTTCCTGAGGACGGTGTGATTGCCGAAATGATCGATAATAGTAAGTGTCAGTCTCTTTTTTTTTCTAATGAACTTAAATTATATACATATATATGGATTAATTTACCACAATGAAAACAATTTTTGAAACAATGCTCTAAGGCCTTTCGTTAACACATCTTCGGAGAGCAAGTGAACTAAAAAAACAATAAATACTTGTTAACTTGGCTGATTGAAATTTCCAGAATTGATGGCAACCCTGAATGTGTTTAATGATGAAATCTTCATCTGTTTAATTATCCCGTTAATCAAAACTTCATCTAATTTGTAGAGTCCTAGGCTATTGTTCATCAACTTCTCATAATAGCCTAGGACTCTACAAATTAGATGAAGTTTTGATTAACGGGATAATTAAACAGATGAAGACTTCATCATTAAACACATTCAGGGTTGCCATCAATTCTTGAAATTTCAATCAGCCAAGTTAACAAGTATTTATTGTTTTTTTAGTTCACTTGCTCTCCGAAGATGTGTTAACGAAAGGCCTTAGAGCATTGTTTCAAAAATTGTTTTCATTGTGGTAAATTAATCCATCTATTATATCAAGTGTTATTTTGATTATTATTCATACATATATAATATATATATATATATATATATATATATAATTATATATATATGTATATATAATACAACATACAGATAGGAAATCACTGAAACTCACTACTATATTTCGATGGCCTCATCTTCAGAAAGAAAGAAGTGAATCGCTCCAAAGGCTGATACCGATTTATATATATATATATAATATATATATATATATATATATATATATATATATAATCCCTGTTACATGGACCACACGACAACTAAAAATACTAGGAAGAACATCCCACCCATCATAATTGGTTTTATAATTTTTCAAACCATCCTGTAACCAAACTTAACTTTAGTGTAATTTTTCCTTTATATTATGTTTACATACCAGTTTGATAGATAACAATATCAGATCATCAGGGCATGGGAGATTTGGCCACTTTCTCCACCGCCTGAAACTTGTCAACTCTCCAGGGTGTAGCTGTGACGGTAGGTCACCTCAAACAGTTCAACACCTCCTGTTCGACTGCGTTGAGTTAAACTCAGAGAGGAGTAGGATGGAGAGAAAAGTGGTGACTGCCGGAGGTGCGTGGCCCCCACAGCTTGCAGCTTTGTTGGAGGAGGGCCTAGTCGGTACCTTCAAAGAAGTGGTTAACAAATATTTTAATTTACTGAATTAAATTATAATAGCCTGTATTATCTGTATACTCTAATAGCAATTACTCTGTTATCATTATAGTTATTTTATTATTGTTAAATTATTATATATTTAAGCTATATTTACATAGCATAATGGAAATTATTGTGTAACATTAAAGATTTTGATGCATGTGGTGCCTCCAAGTAGAGCATGCTGTTCTCTGACAATAAAAAAAAAAAAAAAAAAAATATCAGAACATTCTGAAGATGGTTGAAGACAACCGAAACATATCAAAAATTTAGGTTAATTTAGTTTATCTGTTACATTTAGAATAATTGCAACTCATAATAAATAGTGATGTTTAACAGTAGCTTTGCTCATATTATACATGAACTCAACCTTGAAGAAAAAAATATAACAGGAGATTTGAAAAGCTCAATAAGAAAACGGTACGTGCAATCAAGTCAATTGATTTTAATACAACTTGTATAAAAGAAGGTCTGCTTCCTACCTTTACTCATATATATATATATATATATATATATATATATATAATATATATATATATATATACAAGATTTCACATAAACACGTGAAATATCCATCAATAATCCAGCCACAATATGAAATGGTTAAAAAAGACTAAAATCTATGAACCGTAACAAGCGGTCTTCGTCAGATTCAAAAACCCAACTGTTGTTTTTTTCTCATTTCATATTGTGGTTTGATCATATGTGTATATATATAACAAGGAAAATACAAAATATGACATCATAAATTAATACAAAAGCGTATGTGAGAATGATATGTTATGCAAATACAACTGCAATAATCAAGGAAAAAGTAGACTTAAAAATTAAAAACAGGTTGTTTGAAATCTAAGAAGGAGAAAGATAAAACGAAAACAAGTTGTACTAAACAAATTGAAACTGAAAAAAAAACATGTAATTAAATTAAGACCGGGGAATTTCTAGTAGTAGTCGGAAGCTTTCCTCAGAATCCCTTATAGGGGGCAGGGTGTCATCACTGGAAAGTTGTCTTAAAATTGGACTCTAAATGACTCATTCACAGTAGGGCTACCATGACACGGGTAGCAACAGATAGCTTGCTACGTTGTCCAACAGATGACCTGTGTTCATTTATTTTGAGCCTATGTGTCGTAGAAGTTATCATCTATATAATAAAAAATAAATTCCGAGCTAAATAAATAAATAAATCCGTTTCCACTCAAACGATTGCAATGTCTCGTTAGCGTCTGTTTCGCAATGACGGTAACTCAGTCGGAAGGGGAAACTCTATATACCACAGAAATTGAAGTGAGTGAGACCAAGTTTTTCTCACATGGTCAACTGTACTTTTCTTGCCCAAAAGTGAGAGGTTACAACTCTTAGTTCTTCGATGAACCTGAAGAATAGACAGCTAATGTGGTTTTTACAGAAGTCTTTGCTTAACACTGTACTAATAAGGGCATTTTCTAATATTCTATTATTCCCTTCTTTTCTTCTCCTTCTCTTGAGGACGATGAGGTCGGAATATTGAATATTGAAGTGAGTTGCTTGTTATATCTATGTATTATCATATTTTCTTGTAATCATTTGATATGTTGTCTAAACGGACCATTTCATGTTTTCAAATATATATATATATAATTACAATAACAAAAAACAAAAATGTGTCTATCACTCTTTATTCTCGATGATTGGTTTTACCCCATCTTTTGGAGAGAATAAGTACAAATGTAAGTGAGCCGACATGAAAGAGTGCACTGACTCATCATCAAGGATCATGTTTTTAACATGTGTGTGTGCATGTTATGTATGTATTTTGCGTTGCTTAGTTGGCAATTATCACTTTCACAGAGGATGATTGTGAGAATAATAGAAGCAATTAGCAAAAAAGTTGTGAACGCAGAATCTGCTATACATTTTAACGATTAGATAACACTTATTCTATCAAACAGTGGAATATAAATTCTATAAACAAGTTCATATCATCGAATTATATATATGCAAGTTTTGTTAAAATTACTACCAATTTTAAGCTTCACACATTTTTTACCCATTTATTTCACCTTTCTCACGTAGATTCCTCATATATTTGGAATAAAATGTAGAAATTCAGCAAAATTTTTATTTGTATTCACCGAAATATTTCGGTTTCTGAGGCCGATTTTGAAGAATTAAGCAATGTAAAATACTACCCTAAAAACATTACAATTTCTAAAAATGTGACAATATCAAAACTTAAAATAAACAGTAACAGAGTAAACTTTATAATATTCACATTTGGTAGGTTACCAAAAGACAACATCTTCCATGTTAATCACGGAGGGCTTGATACTCGCTTCTATATACTTCTCTGCCTGATTTGTCTTCCCAGTGCCTTTATATAATTTCAGAATTTTTGCATGATTGTTAACGAGATCTGGGTGAAACCTCACCACGCCTACGACCTACCGTTTGGTAAACTTCCATAAGATTAATATGGATAAAGTTCACTCAGTTATTGTTCAATTTAGTTTTTGTTATCCTTAAAATTTTACGAATTTTTATATTTTTAGTCTAATAGTTTACATTAATCAATGAATCGTTAAAAATTGTCGATGGAGACTGAAACATGTTGGTATATACAAATAAAAATTTGGTGAACTTTTGTATCTTGTTCCAAATATATGGAGAAATTATTCAAGAAAGTTGGAAAAATTGAGTAGAAAACGTGTAAAACTCAAAATTGGTATTAATTTTAAAAAAAATTGCATAAATGGGGGACTGCTTCCTAAATACACGAATATAAATCTATACATATATATAAATATATATAGTTATGAGTAATAAATGTGTAGCAGTTGGTTCAACAATACTGAGATGAGATCTAGAGGGAACTGTATTCAGGAAGCCTTCCATATTTCAGGATATAAAGTCGGCGTCTGAACACGTTGAGGCCGTTGATTTATTTTCTTTTCTCCTAGTATAGAAGTAGACGTGATGTGTTTTCATATGCCTCTTCATAAGGAATTATCAATCGTCTCGGCAACTCGGTTAGAATTTTTTATTTTCATATGTTTTATGTCTCTTGAGATAATTTTCCTTTTTTTTTCTTTTATACTGCTTTTCTACTTTAACG
Source organism: Hermatobates lingyangjiaoensis (assembly GCA_026182355.1). Lineage (NCBI taxonomy): Eukaryota > Metazoa > Arthropoda > Insecta > Hemiptera > Hermatobatidae > Hermatobates > Hermatobates lingyangjiaoensis. Next base: position 2,149,065 of record JAPFBL010000077.1, on the reverse strand, counting down.
GTAAAATCGCATAGGAATGTAAACGATTTGTTTTTTTATGAGTTAGGTTATAATGAGAAGTAAAAGTTATGAAAAAAAAGAACTACCAATATAATATTTCGATTTGTAATACATGTCAAAAGATGTTTTTTATCTCTGTAAAATCATATGGAGAAATTTCCTGTAAGTTATGAAAATTAGTAACCGTAAACGAGAAAATAGAGTGGATCAACTTAAAAATGATACACATTTTTTTCTTCAGATTTACACTATTGAGGATATATCAATTTTTTTTAGTGACTTTAATTTGAGAAAATTTGCACTGAAAATTTTAAATGATAAAAATAATATTCTTTAACAACACTAAATCACTGATGTGTTTTTATCATTCGTGTGACCAGAGTTAAACAGTAAATTATAGTGGTTCTTCGGCTTACGAACCTACCGACATAGGAATACTTCGATATACGACGTAAATATGGAATCAAAATTCGTGTCAAAATACGAAGATTTCCACGAGATACGATGTGCAATGGAGCGTGAATAATGATTGTAATGGAACAGTGAAAGTGAAGCAGAGAGAAAAATCCAGAAGCGAATGAAGAAGGTGAAGGTGAAAGTAATAAAAAACGTAAAAAAATTAAAAGTTCTCTCTCTTTATAAACGTAGTAAGCTGGGTTTCTTTTTAAGTTAAGAGAAAGATAAAATTTAAAACAAGAAAAATGAATAACATATGTTACATAGTATAAATTAGATAAAGTTACGGTATGCTTTATATCCCACCCTACCATCCTCTACCTCCAGACTCTCCGACCTCCATCCACCACTCTCTAAGGTAAGGTAATGTTCTATGCTTAATTTGTTATCTACTTATAATTTATTTGTTTAAAATCTGTCAAAATTTAACTGATTTCTATTTATATGTATGTGTAATTTGTATTGTTATTGTTAATGTGTAATGTGTTACCTATATAGTATTTATTAAAGATTTATCTAAGGGTTTAGGCTGTGAAACAGATTAATCAAAATATAATGTATTCTTATGGGAAATTAGTCGCGTTATACGACCATTTTGATATAGGAAGACGGTCTCGGTACGAATTCTCGAATTACGTGGATTGCGGTTTGTTCTGCCTCCCTACATAGTCTAAACTCATAGCTGTGACGAGCCAAGTCAGTCGTTTCTTCCCGATATTAAAGCTTTGAACGGTTTGAGTTCCGTCTAACTCTTTCAGTGTTGCCTGGTTACCAGACTAGATTCGTATACATAGATCTTTTAAGCCTTTTGCCTTGCATGTCCATATATAGGCAAGGATTGCAAGTTTCTCTGCTTGGAAGATCATAGGTGATATACCTAGTAGAATTGACAGAGTACACCTTGGATACTTTCGGAATCGTCGGCGCTACTGTGTCTCTTCATAACAGAGCCATCACTATATTGAGTTACCTGCTTATTACAGGATCTACTTGATATCTATTTGTGAGTATGTATTACCCTTTAGATCGACACCATAATTTTTACTCAGTATAGTTTAAGTGACCATGTCATCAGAGATTATTTGCTACGAAGGTATTTTAACCTCAATTATGATACTCTGATGACTCCCAACATGGATGGTCTTTATCCATTTTTGGTTCTCCTGCAAGAGATGCGCATTCTCGCCATTGCTTTAATATGCAGGTCGAGTGGAGGGATATCAGTCACCACTTTCAGATGTGAAGAACAATAGGTCATCCCGAGGAAAACACCATGTTCGGCAAAGTCTAATTACTACTGAAAAGGCGCCTGGTATCCCAGAGGCTCCGTTAGAGAAACACCCTTCCTGTGCCATGGATCCCTTCGACACCGTAGCTATCCTAACACCTTAGGGTTGGGAGTCAAAGCCCCTTTAGCGTTTATCCATAAGAAAAAGTCATCAAGCTCCACCACGAGGAGTTGGGGTTGACTTGAAGATAGAATCAGGGACACAAAAAGCACCGTATACTTTCCATGGAGCTCATATTTTGCTTAACTCAAGTGTATTTAGAGTAGGTATCTTTAACGAGTTCCTTACATCGTATAGGTCAGGACGACGAGTTCAGATATTTTTGTACCTCCTGTATGAATAAACCGAGGGTTACAGTGAGTATTGAACCGCGCATCTACCAGTCCAGGGGCGATCACGACTGTAGCTCCTTTATTCTAAGTAATTGAAGAAGACAACTATAATTGAATGGTACAAAACCATTTGATAATTTTAAATTTACTGGGTTTGGTGCCTCAAAAATCATCTCTAGTTGTCTATTTTATTAGTTTTAGTTTAAATTATATATCCTATAAATCATAAACAACATTATTTTTTTCTAAAAAGATATGTGTAAATAAGCAAACAGAAGGATTTGTTTAAATTAAAAAAAACAATATATATATATTATATTTCATCTAAATACGACAAAATAATGAAAAATATTGTTTACAATTCTTATGATCCTCAATGATACACTAACTCAGGTCACAATAAATGCTGACTGTCGGCCATAGCTTGAGTCTAGACACACCAGAATTTAAAATACAATTCTTTGTCTTCGCTATCACCTCAATTGGATCAACGGTTTTATTACACAAGTAAAATGTAGCAATCTTTGACAACAATCCATAGTGATTACACCTTAATGCGGAAATATATAAGAACCAGTCTAATTCGTTAATGCCCAATAATATTTTGAGCTTATTTCACATCATATATTTCTGAAATTCGAGTTATGGGATTGTATCAGAAATTAATTTTCATGAATATTCCATGCATGACAGTGTCATCCACTAATCCAACTTTAATCAACCTCTTCAATATAATCAAAAGCTTTTGTTTAAAATTTATTTGTTTTACGTAAAAAAAAGTTGCAGATACATGAAACCTAGAACTTAACTAAAATAGGTAAGCTATCTTTCTAACTTCATTTTGTATTTATTCTTATGTTTAGTTTCAGAATTAAGAACAGCTGAATCAAAAAAATTCGGAAAAAAAAATTCAGCCCACCTCGCCTTAGGCATTTATACAAAAATATTATAATAATTTAATTGATAGTTGGTTTTGTTTAAAACTCTGATATATGTGTGTTGTTATTAGTATATTGATGTAGGTGGAAACCCGTCTCCAAGAGGTTCATTTTGGACACTTCACGGAGGCTGTCTGTTTCTCCTCATTGTGGTGAAAGGAATCCACGTTGAAAAACCATTACCTGGTCTCTTTATCATGGTGCCAGAAGACTAAGGACTATGTTTAAAACAAAACAGGAATGGTACAGGTAAGGAGAGTATTTACGCTCGACAGATATCCTTCTTTAAGAATATAAACTTTTACAAAGGGGCCTGGTTAGTTCAGTGGCATCGTTTTCTCTGGACTGGTGGGTCCGAGGTTCAATACCCACTCTAGCCCTCGATTAATTCAAGTGAGAGGTAAATAAATATGATAACATCATCTCTTGGAAAGGACGTAAAGCCATCGGTTCCGAGCCTCCCTATTCTAAATAGGGACTCCAATGTAGAATCAATATTCAGTATGTGTAATCACGAAGAGCCTATGTTCGGTTTCCTTGTGAGACTACCACTGCAAACAAACCTAAGCGTTTACGCAAATATCTGACTTAGTAAATGTATAGATTTACTCAAATTGAAAACTATGTCATCATTAAAATTAAATTTAAACAAGAATTCAGAGCTATTGGACATATAAATGTAAGAAAAACAGAAAAAAAGAAGTAAGCATCAATAAATAAGAATTATTAAGGAACATTAAATGGTTTCAGTGAGTGACTGAGAACAAGTTGTATAACGGAAAATAAAATGTTTAAACCTTGTTAGGTCGGGACAAATGAAAACAAGTTACATCCTAAATAAGGTGCCATTGAAATGGTTAAAAATGAAGATTAATGTAGACCTTTTAGGATCACTGCTGAAGAATTGTGGCACAAGTAATAGTCTAAAGGAAGAAATTTATCGAACCTTCTCGAGCTGCAAGAGTAAAACCATCCTGAGAGCATGCTTACTCAACCCTTAATACAGTAGGTATTCATTAGTTTTACTGAAATAGTGACAGCATTATAAAATCGCATATAAACAACATATTATCATGGGAGATGTTTTTAAATAATGGAACAACTAAATTATTAGTATGATATACTTTACAGAGTATTAATCATTAGTGTCTATTTATCATTAGAGTGCATTAGGGGTTACAGTGTATTGATCATTAGTGTCTATTTGTCATTAGAGTGCAGTAGGCATTACAGTGTATTGATAATTACAGTGTATCACTTATTAGGGTGCATTAGCGATAAGAGTGTATTGTACAATAGACTATATTAATAATTACAGTGCAGATGATATTAAAATACATTAGTCATTACTGTCTATCTGTAGTTAGTGTGCGTTAGCCTTAACACTGTGTTAGTAATTTTTTATTACAATACAGTAAATTTTTTATTGCAATGACAATCCTATTTTAAACCACGAACTATACAAGAAGTTATTGCGATATATTTACTCATGATTAGAAAGCGGTAGAAACACGATAACCCCACAACACAAGTAATCATAGAATGAATTGTAAAGATTCACTTAAAATTCATAGGATTATTCATTTAGAATTATATAGATTTAAATTAAATGAATTGAATCCTAGCATTAAACATTTTTAAAAAAAATAAAAAATATGTTGGATATGTTTTCTTTCAGATATGTTAGAAATGGTTATTATTGTTGTTATGTATGATCACTGTTGAAATATGGAAATACATTCCTTTGGTGTCCTAACATAGGACATTTTAAAACTGTTAAACTCAGACATTTGAGCTTCTGTTTGTTGCAAGATGCGCACAGCCGGCAATAGATAATGTTATATGAAATCCCCCTGAATGTTATTTTTAAGCTTTCAAATTCTGTAGTTTAAATCTGTGCTAAATGTTTTACTTAAATATGACTTAGGGAGGGCAGGGTTGCCTAGTGGCAACATGCTGGATCCAGGGTTCAAAACCCAATATGACCCTTGATTTATTCACGCAAGAGGTGAACAAATCTCAGACCTCAGAAAGGGCATAAAGCCTGTTTTGACTCTCAGTGTTTCTAAACCTTTTCACCCAAATCAAATCAGGGCAAACACAACCTCTCAGTCACTTCGAATAAGAAGTCACTTAAGAAGCCCGAAGTAAAGGGCATAAGACTTCGGTCCCGATCCAGTACTGTGTCACGTACTCGCTAAAGATCTCTTCTCTAAATATCCTTAAATTTCGGAAAATTTACGACTCCCAATATAGAATGTTGATTGTGTGGTATCAGAAAAAGCTGATCTTTGACCTATATGTGTCCTCTCGTGAGACTGCACTGCTATCCTAACATAAATATGACTTAATTCAAGGTGCTGGTTTAAGTAAGTGTAATCTGAATAGTTGAAACTATTGGGTATTAAGTATATCAAAGTATTGGATGAGTTTTGCATTTTGTTAATGTGTTTTTGCATTATTATTACAAAGTAGTCTGTCTGAAGGACCTTCATAGTTTCACATCCAAAGAAATTAAAATCTGTTAAGCTAGTGTTTACATTTTTAATGAATCAATTTGCATAATAACAGATTATATTTTTAAACAAGATCATTAAAAAGTTCAACTTAATATTTGTTTTAACTACAACTTTATGCATAGAACTTTGTTGTGCCTTCACGACACCTTCTCTTCTCAACAAACTACACCAATTTATACAACCATGCTGGTTAAAAAGAAAATGAAAAAGTTGTGCCTCATCAGATAAGAAAAATAAGATATCTTGCATACAAAATTCTAATGTACCTACAAAAAGTTTTTATCTGTCTTATCAATGAAATGAGATCAATCTTATGCAATTTTCATGATTCCATCTTCAAGTATCATTATATTACTAAATTTGTTAATTAGTTTGTGGGAAGTGTTTTAGTTTTCTTCATTTCAGATTAAGTTATTTAAATGAAAGTTGCTGTATATGGTTGAAAATCTATCACTTAGTGAATACAGTGAATATAGTGAACCTCGGATCTAACAGTTCAGAGGCTAGAACCAAGCCTCTGAACTAGCCTGGTCCCTAAAACTTTACCAAAATCAAAGAGTATATCAAAGAGGACAATATTCGATCAGTTTTTAAATGTATGAATATCACACAGTCAAATAGATCAAATGATCGCTCAATCATCGTCTTGTAAATAGAATTAAAAATAAATTGAATAATTATAATAATTTGGATAGATCATGAAACTTAATTGCTAAAAAATTCATAAAATAATATAATATTACTATTCGTATAAGAACTATATTTGTTTATTTAGTATTTATTTACTACACGAAGAAATGTGGAAATTCGCATTGATGTTACTAGCAAAAATAATAATTATATAAAAAACTAGAAAAAGACTAACAAAAAAAAAATAAAAATTGATCAAAATAGAAAAAATTATTAGTTTGAGGTTTGTGTAACGACAGAATATTGAAGCAAAATAAACTTAAGAAAATTAGAAAAGGACAATTTAAAATAAAAAGAAAAGTTTCGTACTTTATTTATGAGTTTAAGAGTGGCAGGAAGCATAACGAGGCTAACTTTTTCTATGTACTGTAGGTTAGTACCATACTATTTACCTCAAACTTGAGGGAAAAGTTCCTGGCAAAGGGAGGTATACATTATATTTCATAGTCCCATAGTTGTTTATTTAATACCTTGCTGGATAGTTACACTACGTATTTCATAATCCACATGAGAGAGCAAAGTATTTTTATCAATTATTTACTAAAAAAAAGTGATTAGAAGAATAGATTTGTGTTCATATTTACAACGGATTTTTAATCAATGATTATATTGCAGGTAAGATTATTTTGTTTTATTTTTATTGTTATCTGTTGTCAAATGTGTTCTTTTCAGAGACATATTAGATATATATATATATATATAAAAAGATAAATAATCACGTGAAATAACAATCAATGATCAAACCACAATATGAAATGGGAAAACAAGACTAAGATCTTTCAACCGTAACCAGCGGTCTTCGTCAGAGTCAAAACTCCAGAGTCAGTTGGGTTTTTGACTCTGATGAAGACCGCTTGTTACGGTTGAAAGATCTTAGTCTTGTTTTCCCATTTCATATTGTGGTTTGATCATATATATATATCACTATATATATAAACTTTAACAAATAGGAAAGAACAGAGAAAGTCACTACAGAACTCACTTCAATGTTTCGTCATCCGTCATCATCAGGAAGAAGTGCGAAGTACTCGCGTTGAGAATCAAAGTGCTACTCATATATATATAATATATATATATATATATATATATATATATATATATCAATGATCAAACCACAATAAGAAATGGGAAAACACTTCCCATTTTCTTTCTTTCTTATTTTGGTTTGATCATTGATTGTTATTTCACGTGTTTATGTGAAATCTTTATATATATATATATACTTCGTTAAGTGTATAGTCGTACGTTCATATGTGTTTTGTCCGCCAACTAATTTATTCAGAGATGTGAAAATAATTACTTTGCTACCATCATCAATTACATTTGCTTTGAGTAATAGTCAATGGAGAGTAGTAAGTTAATTAAAACTTTTAATTGTATGAGAATGAAGAAAAAAGGGAGAGAATATGGTAGTGAGATAGATATATTATAGATAGAGAGGGAGAAGAGAGAGAGAGAGAGAAAGAGAGAGAAAGTGAGAGAGAGAGAGAGGGGGGGGGACTGAAAGAAAGAACAAGAATATGAGATAGTAAGAGAGGAGGGGAGAGAGGGTGAAGAAGAGACGAGAGGGAAAAGTGAGGAATAGAAGAGAAAGAAATACAGATCCAAAGAGCAAATGAAATCGTGAGAGGGAAAGAGAGTCTTATTGAAATGCATAGTGTGAGATAGAGAGAGATTAAGGGATAGCACAAGAGAATGAGATATTAAGAGAGGAGGGAAGAGAGGAAGAAAAAGAAACGAGAGGGAGAAGTGCAAACTACGAGAGAAATAAATAAAGATTTAAAGAGTATGTGTACGTTTAAGTGGGAGAGAATGTGGTTCTGTGATAGACAGATAGATAGAGAAAGAGAGAGAGATTAAGGGATAGCACAAGAGAATGAGATATTAAGAGAGGAGGGAAGAGAGGTAGAAAAAGATACGAGAGGGAGAAGTGCAAACTACGAGAGAAATAAATACAGATTTAAAGAGTATGTGTACGTTTAAGAGGTAGAGAATGTGGTAGTGTGATAGATAGATAGAGAGAGAAAGAGAGAGAGAGAGAGAGAGAGAGAGAGAGAGAGAGAGAGAGAGAGAGAGAGAGAGAGAGAGAGTGAGAGAGAGAGAGAGGGGGGACTGAAAGAAAGAACAAGAATATGAGATAGTAAGAGAGGAGGGGAGAGAGGGTGAAGAAGAGACGAGAGGGAAAAGTGAGGAATAGAAGAGAAAGAAATACAGATCCAAAGAGCAAATGAAATCGTGAGAGGGAAAGAGAGTCTTATTGAAATACATAGTGTGAGATAGAGAGAGATTAAGGGATAGCACAAGAGAATGAGATATTAAGAGAGGAGGGAAGAGAGGTAGAAAAAGATACGAGAGGGAGAAGTGCAAAGTAGGAGAGAAATAAATACAGATTTAAAGAGTATGTGTACGTTTAAGAGGGAGAGAATGTGGTAGTGTGATAGATAGATAGAGAGAGAAGAGAGAGAGAGAGAGAGAGAGAGAGAGAGAGAGAGAGAGAGAGAGAAGAGAGAAGAGATGGAGTAGAAGCCGGGAGAGGCAAGGAAAAAAGAGTAGAGACCAGTGAGTGAGTGAAATATATTAATAAAAAATTGAAATATTACAACTTTTCTATTTTTTTCTTACTCTAAGGACTTCAGCAGTGAAAGGTCAAAAGAGACAAAGCCCGGTATTATTATTAAAAAAAAGGAAAGGTATTTAATCATCTATATAGGATATTTACAAAAGAATTGATTCCTTAATCAGCATCTATATAACCTATACTTTAAATATAAAGATGGATTTAAGATTTTGATAAACATTTCACACCTCTGGATGTTTTTTCCCAATGCCCACACTTATAGGTTTCTACGTTTAGTGTTGTTCCAGAGCCAGGAAGTGTGTTCATTTAATATTTGGCATTCATTTAAGAAATGGGCGAGCCACATTACTAAAATCCTAAATTTATTTATTTGATTTCCATTCTGACCATTGTTTTTTCTTGTAAAAATGAAAATTTTACTGGCAAACTTGTCTCAATAAATACATATTTTTCAGCAATAAATTAATCAATACAATGATGATGAAATACATTGATTCAAAGTGCAACAAAAAGTGATATATAAAAATCGGAAATATTAAAGTTCTCGGCTATAAGATCCTTCAGATAACCATGGGAGGTTTATTATATTTTTGTGTTTTCTTCTTTGACTATATGCAGGTGTATAGTCATAGATGTGACGCATAGAATGGTTAATCGGATTTCATCTATATGGTTCAATAGATTTAAAAGTTTTACTAAAATACTTTTCAAATTTTAGTATTGCAATCTAAATTTTTAAATCAATACATTTTAAATAAATATAAAATTAATGTCTAAAATATAAATTATTTAAAATTTATTCTAAATTAAACAAGATTTTGATTTATAAAAAAAATATAACAACATATTTACTGCAAAATTGTTTCGTTAAAATAGAATTAATTGAAATCTGATTCAACCAGCTTGACAGTATTTGAAAATTAATGCAAAACAATCTACCCATCTGTGAATGATATTCACAGAATTAAACCTTTTAATATAACTCTGGAAAATTTGACTGTCATTGATATGATCATATTTTTGATTAAAATAAATCGAGTTTTCAATATTGATAACCAATTGAAGGATGCCATTTACAAATGAAGCATCAAAATGTAATGATTTGGCAGCCATGCTGTGCATCCGAGTGGCAGATTGCATTACACATCGATATTCAAGGTAGATTACATTATAGCTTCCGATAAACCTTCATGTAATTCAACTATTTATCATACTAAAAGACAATATGATAACAATTTATTACTTGTAATTAATCAATAAAATACTAACACATATAAATAAATTGTTATTGATTTTTTTCTTTACTATAAGTAAATTATAGTGATCATGAAAATAGTGGATCTCGATATTTTGATGGCTTTACATCTTTTGAAGTTCCTAAGTCGTTTTAAGATTTTTTTCGATGATGTGTGTGTGTGTATGTGATGTCTATGTGTTTTTGTGTGTCCACTTCGGTGTGTGTACCTTAGTAGTGTATTTGTCTACGTGGTGTGTGTGTGCATATGTGTGTGCGTGTGTGTGCGTGTGTGAGTGTGTGTGTGCGTGTGTGTGTGGAATGTGTGTGTATGTGTGTTTGTGTGAAAGAGAGAGTGTGAGAGTGAGAGAGAGAGAAGAGAGAAATAAATATGCCAAAAACTGGAAGAGTTATAATCAATAAATTTCATATTTAATTTCCTGTTAGTCATATTTAATTTCCAAAACCCGGTGCACTTTTATCACTGTACTCACTTTTATAATGGGTATTTTATCGGAATGATTTCAATGTTGTTTAAATTTGGTTGAAACCATTTCAATCTGTGGTCCATCATTGTTGTACATATTTAATATTAATAGCCTGCGACCTGCGTAGAAATTGTCATTCAATCAGTAATAGTTTAGAAAACATTCCTTATACAGTATGTAAATAATTTTCAAAAAGTACGGCTTGTTTGATAATGATGTTAAACAAAAAAATCTGGGGTGGCCTACACTCATCTTTACAATTAACTCTTTAATTCATTATAACCACTACAATCAGTTTTATCAACTTTTAATCAATGTTACCAACTACCAATCGGTGTTACAACTACCATTCAGTGTTACCAACTACTAATCAATTAAACTAAATATTTTGTTAAACGACTAAAAAATTGAGTTTTTTGCTATACTTTTCAATACCCAGAGTTTTAAAGCGTTCAACTTTAGTGTTATTTTTAGATCGGAAAGTAGGATCATAAGCTATTTGACACTATCTTTATTTACATCCAAAGCATATGAGTACATTACCACATTTTTAGTGCAATTTTTGTGTCGGAGAGTATGGATATTTTGCTATTTGGCATCCATTTTAGTTACACATATCATGACAAACTAGGTTGATGATTTTTTTTTACGTGAGAGCTTTTTCCCCGGATTCTAAAAGGACACAACCCTAAGTCAAAGACTGGGAATTCCCACCTCCCTGAATACGCTCAAGGTGAAACTCCACTACACTACATTACAATTTATTAAAACTAACAAATTCCCATCTTACATGACGCCTAGAATAGGTAAAAACTTATACCAAGATGTTGAAGCTAGTAGTGAAACCATGACCATGGTTTCACATTTCCCACACTCTTCTTTTTTTTGCTATTTTTTATGTAGAATCCAGGTAATGAATTCTCTTTTTTTTTTTCTGAAGAAAGCTGCACCATAAATCTTCTGAACACACTTCTCTTTGAATTTTCCATAAGCGGCTACTTAATCATAAAAGCAATCCTTAAACTTTAATCATAAAATATCAAAGAACTCAATGAAGCAATCAATAGGTAACAATTAATAAAAGTAACAAACTTTCCGACCTAGTATATTAGTAAATTTATACGCAGGGTTTCAAAATTGCACCATTTTGATGTATGACCATTTTGAAAGATCTGTATGGTGAAGAAATTTTAATATTCAACAGATAGGAGAAATATCTTATTGTTATCTAGAAATATTAATATTAGTAATATAAATAGCAATATTATGTATATAATTATCTACATAAATAAAAAGATTTCACATAAACACGTGAAATAACAATCAATGATCAAACCACAATAAGAAATGGGAAAACAAGTCTAAGATCTTTCAACCGTAACAAGCGGTCTTCGTCAGAGTCAAAAACCCAACTGAAACACTAGATGCAGGAAACATCTGGTGAGGGGTTGAGAAGAGTGGGAGGGAAGAGTGGTATTTTAAAAGGGTGAAAGCGCAGGAAAGGACTAATGTCCAGAAAGGGATGTTTGGGGAGAAAAAGGGGTACAGTAAGAAAGAGTAAAAAAACTATCCCCTAGCTGTCAACCCTCTTTGAAGAGGCTATTGCCCTCGTAATGAAAGTATCAAGTTTGAAGAGACCGTTACTAATGTTTATAATATTTAATCTATTAAACTTAATTAGAGACCATTCAATAATATTTCTTAATTTCTTAATATTTCAATAATATTTCTGTTTAGTTCCTCTTGAAACGGATTAGTCACTATTAGCCCTGGATACCACCAGTTGTGTGTTTGGCTTACTGATTACCAAACACACGGCTATATTACTTACCGCTTATTCGGCTATATGATAAGAAGTGGACCAGAGCTTACTGATTACCAATACCCTCGATTTCTTTGCTGTAGTCGTCAGTTCGATTAGGCGATAAGCGCATGTAACAGGTCCTCGATTGTTCTTTCGGGTTTGGTTACCAACACAAGAGGCATGACTTGGTTGTTTGTCCGCTTATTCGGCTATATGATAAGAAGAGGGCTAGAGCTTACTGATTACCAATACCCTCGATTTGTTTGCTGTAGTCGTCAGTTAGGTGATAAGCGCATGATAGCAGGTCCTCGATTGCTCTTTCAGGTTTGGTTAGCAACACAAGAGGCATGACTTGGTTGTTTGTCCTCTTACTTCGCTATATGATAAGAAGAGGACCAGAGCTTACTGATTACCAATACCCTCGATTTGTTTGCTGTAGTCGTCAGTGAGGCGATAAGCGCATGACAACAGGTCCTCGATTGCTCTTTCGGGTTTGGTTACCAACACAAGAGGCATGACTTGGTTGTTTGTCCGCTTATTCGGCTATATGATAAGAAGTGAGCCAGAGCTTACTAATTACCAATACCCTCGATTTCTTTGCTGTAGTCGTCAGTGAGGCGATAAGCGCATGACAACAGGTCCTCGATTGCTCTTTCGGGTTTGGTTACCAACACAAGAGGCATGACTTGGTTGTTTGTCCGCTTATTCGGCTATATGATAAGAAGTGAGCCAGAGCTTACTAATTACCAATACCCTCGATTTCTTTGCTGTAGTCGTCAGTTCGGTTAGGCGATAAGCGCATGACAACAGGTCCTCGATTGCTCTTTCGGGTTTGGTTTAGCAACACAAGAGGCATGACTTGGTTGTTTGTCCGCTTATTCGGCTATATGATAAGAAGTGAGCCAGAGCTTACTAATTACCAATACCCTCGATTTCTTTGCTGTAGTCGTCAGTGAGGCGATAAGCGCATGACAACAGGTCCTCGATTGCTCTTTCGGGTTTGGTTTAGCAACACAAGAGGCATGACTTGGTTGTTTGTCCGCTTATTCGGCTATATGATAAGAAGTGGGCCAGAGCTTACTGATTACCAATACCCTCGATTTCTTTGCTGTAGTCGTCAGTTCGGTTAGGCGATAAGCGCATGACAACAGGTCCTCGATTGCTCTTTCGGGTTTGGTTTAGCAACACAAGAGGCATGACTTGGTTGTTTGTCCGCTTATTCGGCTATATGATAAGAAGTGGGCCAGAGCTTACTAATTACCAATACCCGCGATTTGTTTACCACAGTCGTCAGTTCGGTTAGGTGATAAGCAGTATGACAGCTGCGTTAGCTTGATCAATACAGGAGGCAGAAGGCTTGCCGAGGCGGAGGTCTGCCAGTTCGGCAAAGGGGGTGAGCCTTGTTTTCCAGCAGGTCCACTTGGAAGCGCTGTCGTCGCACACTGAGCAGAGTGGGATGCAGCTAGGGCCCGCTTCGATCTGACTGCGTAAGTAAAGGCCTGTAACCTCCTTGCACGCATACCTTTTCCGCACCATGCTTGCAATGTTAGTATTAGCAACACGCTTTTCACACTGCCTCTACTATTTTTTCAACACAAAAACAACAATATTTCATGACACATCAGTCAACAACAACAATTATAAAGCATTATGATAATTTCATTCATAAAGACATTGTAACTCATGCCAGTTTCACAGAACATGTAACGCACGTTATTAGCAAATATACAAAGGTGATTGATACAAATTTCAAAGAAAATAAAAATACCCACACAAATTCAATGCTCACCTAAAATATACATAAAAAGTATTCAGCTATATCTTAAAAATACTATATAAATATTTGTATTTCTCAATTTATTTTTTAGAGCCATGTATGCCACTCATACTATAACAAAACACTTGACAAAACAAAACATTTTAAATTTCTGCTTTCGTACTTTTCAATGACATGCATTAGTTGTAGTTTTTAAGATGTCTAATATGAACACTTTTTTGAATTTTGAAATAAACACAAACACACACACACATATGCACGCATACGCATATATATATATATATATATATATATATATAAGCATGTTTTGTTGAAGATTACCACAGTCACAGCTCCCAAAATCTTATTACTAATATTGCAAACTTTACTAAAAACTTAATCACACTTTTGAAAATTGTTTCGTTTAGTAAAATCCTACTAAATATAATTATATTTCGTTTTTTATGTGATTATAAATATTTTTAGAACAATTATTTCAGCCATACGAAGGGAATACCAAGATTTTTACAAAGCTTTAACAAAATATATAAATATAAGCAGGTGTGTATATTTATATAACCAGCAAATGTGTCTAAATCACAGCAATCCATTTAGAAGTAGAACTAAGGTCTTTCAATCTAAACAACTGATTGTTCTCAGAAGACATCAGTCAAGTGTTTTCAACTGGAAACAACGATGACTAGTTGTTTTGGTTGAAAGATCTTATTCCTTTTTCCCAGTTCGTTAATATATATATACATTTAAAATAAACTGTGATAAATAGAAAGAAAGACAACAAAAACCCACTTTTCAATATTTCAACCGTTATGGCGGTCGTCCTCATGAGAAGAAGTGAATTGACGGAGGGATGATAGTTAATCAGTCAACTGGTCAACAGTTAACTATAGAAATGTTAAGGGATTCTTTTTTATGTTTCTTTCTATGTGTCACAGTTTATATTAAGTGTAATCTGTCCTGTCGGACCACATTTCATATATCAGGTATATATATATATATATATATTGATAAAAGTATCGACCGTGAAATAGAAGCAAAACTATAGTTTTGTATAACAAGACATCTATATATACAAAATTAAATTTTGTCAAGACTCGGCCAGTTCTTCAGGTTCAAATTAAATTCTCATTGCCAACGTTTCGGGTTTTATTTAAAACCTTTTTCATAGACAGAAGTATAAATTTGGAAACAGAAAAACTAAATATTACATTACAAACTATTTTTCTTTGTAAAATAATTTGTAATGTAATACTTAGTTTTTCTGTTTCCAAATTTATACTTCTGCCTATGAAAAAGGTTTTAAATAAAAACCGAAACGTTGGCAATGACAGTTTAATTTGTTGAACCTGAAGAACTGACAAAGTCCCGATAAACTTTAGTTATATATATATATACGAGATCCTTAATAAAAGGAAAGGGATCCGAACTGGACACAATACAAGTTCATTATTGATCTTACAACATATTATATTATGGACATACGAGAAATCGTATTGTGTCAAGTTTGGATCGTCTTTCCGTTAAGTTAATATATATATATATATATATATATATATATATATATATATATATATATATATATATAATGCAACTGGAGAAAAGGAAAACAATCAAAATAAATCCTCTAAAGCCTTACACTGTATGCTATCAGGGATCAAACAAAGTGAACACAAAGAAGGTCGATAACTTGTATGTACCTTGTTTGTTTTTACTTTATTTGCTGTTTATTACATAAAGTGAAAGGCCTCAGAGCATTTATTTCAATTTAAATAGTTATCAACAATAGTTATCAACTTTTTAAACTACAGTACTAAATTCAGAAATATAACAAAAGATTTTGAACCAAAATCTTTTCGAGAAGACCAGTTGTTATGACAAAACGATCTTATTTCTGTTTCTGAATGTTATTTCTATTTCTATAACTGTTATTTAGAGTTATTCAGTGTTTATTTCACATATTCACTATGGAATCCTTAGAAGAATGCTAAACTGGAACAGAAATGATTTAGAAGAGTAAAGAGTAATCAAACAGTTCAACCAAGTGAACTTGGACTACTGGACTACAAATACTACATTATAGCTGAAATCTAAACACATTTTTCCAGAAAATAATTTCACCTATATTATTAAGGAACGTTGTATTGTTTTATTTTTTGGAGAATTATACAAAATTCAAATTGTATTCATTTCTATTTATATAGTTTGTCATATAAAATTAAAACATTTTAATGCTTTGTTACATAACATTCTATGCTATTATATTGCATTACAACTTCTTTAAGCTTTGTTATGTAACATTACGGCTATGGTATACCAAACGCCCTTCCCTTAAAATAATCAATAATGGGAGGATAATTTATTAATAATATCATGCCATCGGGGACAATATGTTCACATTTAAATTAAAGTTTAAGTTTTGATCATTACAAAAATAATGAAACTTACATATAATGATGTAATTATGTCAATGTAAAGATTAAAATTGCAGTTTAATGCAATCATTCATTTCATTGTAAGGGAATTTATGTGCTATTTTTAATGCTAAACACCATTATATATTGATATATATTATATATACATTGATATATATATATATTGATATATACATACGTATATATCAATGATCAAACCAGAATATGAAATGGGGAAAAAAGACCAAGGTCTTTAAACCGTAACAAGCGATCTTTGTCAGAGTCAGAAATCCAACTTCGTCAGTTCGGTTTTTGACTCTTACGAAGACTGCTTGTTACGGTTGAAAGACCTTAGTCTTTTTTCCTCATTTCATACTGTGGTTTGATCAAAGATTGTTACTTCACGTGTTTATGTGCAATCTTGTTATACGTATATATGTGGAGAATCATGAGGACTTAAGTGGATATAGCTTAATAGAAAGCCTTAGAGTAGTGTAGTTACTTATTGTGTCATATATACCATTGTTAGGAAGCTAAGGTAAAATTCCAGTCTTGACAGGAAATAGTTTTATACATAGAAACAATGTGTTTCAAACATTACAGTATTCGTACATCTGGATTAACAAGAAGATAGGATATAAGAAGACGTCACAAGAGCATTGTCTGACTCAAAAGATACAAGATATAACCTCAGCATGAATACAAAGTGTTTGAAAGGAGTTAATTTGATATATAAAAATATGTTCTGTAAATACTGGATTTTTACCTTAGATTTCTAATATCTTTACACCTTGATCTGAAGGCCTCCTAAGCTTAGCTTTGCTAGTCTTATTTTAACATTAAAAACTTTTTATCTGAGAGGCAATATCTTTTATACTTTCTAAGACTGAATGCGTTGTATGGAATACATGTGACTTTGACCCACTAAAATCTGATTATAACATCTTGATCAATATAATAAAGAATCGTGAATATTTCACTAATAGGTATACTGCATTTAAAGTACTTCCCTTTGGGAGTTGTACACATATCCCAGGTTCTTTACACCTATAGTAATGTATCTGTGCTTTTTAGTGAGTTCTTGTCATACACTGAGAAGTCACAATATTCAATACTTTAAAGTTATGGTGAGTGAGTTACTTTTGGACAGGCATGATTTGGCAGTAAACGGTGTGCTTTATCTTTTTGTAGTTACGCGGTTAGCAGGTGGGCGACTTACCTCCTGCAGGGGGCCAGGTTTAGCTCAGTGGTTAACGTACTCGCCTCTGAACTGATAGCACTGGGGTTCGATCCCCATCTGGCCCTCGATTTATTCATGTGGGAGGTGAATAAATCTGAGCACGTCGTCTCTCGGAGGAGGAGACGTTAAACCGTCGGTCCCGAGCCTGTAAGTTGTCAGGTACTCGTTAATGATTTGAGTTAGACAAAATTTAGAAATATTCAGTGTGTTGTATCAAAAAGGGCCAATGCTCGGCCTACGTGTGTTCCCTTGTGGGTTACTACTGCAACTTAACCTAACCTTCCTCCTGCAGTCTGCAGTTTAACGATTAATTTAATCTGAACTCCTAGTCGTTTAAGAATACTGCTTATTCAGTGTTAGGGCTCATAGTACCGTTGAGTACCACAAATGAGTATTGTTGCCACAAAAGCAAATGCATTATATACTGGTGAAGGTTGTGTGATATCTATCTCTTAGTACATACAAGTACCTACTGCTTCTCACAACTCTTGAAATAAATTGACTGGAGTCTACCATTCGTAGGTCAGTACCCACAGTCATCTCGAGTCTAACATCGACTGGCAATACCATGCAAAGAAGCATGGGGCCGTGTCGTCCGCGTTGTACAGACTGTATGCAAAGTGCATTCGGGTGACAACCCAGATCCCCAGGGACCCACTGATCCACGAGCCGGTGTTGAAGCCAAGTGTCCATCAGTAACCTGACACCTCATTTTCAGTCTTTTGCACACCATCGGATGACCTTAAATCAACATTTCGGATAATTCCGTTGATTTTTATTTGTGCTGCACGTAACTATTACTGTAAAGAAGAATCACCAATATTATCTTGATTTACAACTAACAATTCATCATAAATACTAATACGTTATTAACGACCTACCTACGAGTGTCATGCTTTGTCATAATACTCATAATTGGACAAATCTAACTGATTCAATTAAATTCCAGTTACTAATCAAAGTCATAATAATTATAAATGATTATATTTTCTAATTAGCATTTATTAAAGCATAATTTAAATCATTTATTTCATGTACATACTTTCAATTTGTATACCTCAAATAGCACATCATATAAGAATGAGTTCAGTAATTTTTTTTGAAAATAACATTGACAAGAAAGGAAGTAATAATCTCTTTTTACGAATTCAGAACATTTTTTAATTTACTACAAGTAAAGTATAGTGATCGTGAAAAAATTCGACCAATAAATATAAATACACTATATATAAAAATAAATAAATACAATAAAAACATCGTGAATATGATACGATGTGATTCATCGTGAAACGTTTGTTGTCCTTTTGGATTGTTTTCCTTTTTACAATATATATATGTGCTCTCTAATCGGGATTCGGTCAATTTTCTAGGATAAAAAATTAAACTCTCGGTGCCAACGTTTCGGTTTTATTTAAAACCTTTTTCATAGGCAGAAGTAAGAATTTTTAACTAAGAAAATGAAATTTACATTATTTCATTTACCGGACAAAACCTTCGACTAGACAGTATATAGACTGTACGTAGTCAATGTAGAAAATTGACCAAATTCCGATTAGAGATCACACCTATTCTATCAAACAGTCGATATATTAGTGAAATAACAATCAATGATCAAACCACAATATGAAAGATCGTAGTCTTTTTTCCCATTTCATATTTCGGTTTGTTCATTAATATATATATTTCGTTGAACAGCTGACCGTATTTCGCTGATGTCATTTTCTTCACTAGTTTTTCAAGGTTTCTGAATACCTTCTTCTTTCCTTCATCCAAACGTTGGAGAATGTTAATTAAGTTATAACCGACATGTTTCGACTGGCTTCCAGTCATCTTCAGGGTGATTAATTAAACAAAGAAGAAAATTATTAGTCATTGGAGTCTTATATATATATATATATATATATATATATATATATATATATATGTGTGTGTGTGTGTGTGTGTGTGTGTGTGTTTGTGTATGTATATTAGTGAACTAATATTACACATATTACTGAAGGTTGGTAGCAATCCTTCTTGCAAACAAGTTTTTAAATATTTTATACCAATTTCATGCTTGGTTACCTTTTTTGAGAGTTTTTCTAATGTTCTACAGGCTCTTCTCAGTTCCTGGGGGAATAAAAAATTCAACTGGCCCAAACTTTTCTTTTCAGAAGTACACATTCTAATACTATTATGGTGATGCATGGTGATTATTCCTTGATGTATAGCAATAGAATAAGAATTATGACAGTATGTATTGTCCTTGTGAACACAATAATTTGAACCTGCCTAAATATACAAGTAGTTTTCTGTCTATATATGTTAGCTATGCGAATAATATTTTAGATTCACCTTTTGTATACTTGATGCAAATGAACCATACAATATAAACTAGCACATGGTTAGTGTTATTTTGAAAGGCGGATATTATTCTCCTCTAGAATCTCTCCCGTATTTCCATTCCTATAGGGGTTGACTTTAGAAGAGGCAGATATATCATTAAGTATTCCCACATTGCCTGCTTAGTGATTTTATTGCCAGCCTCACATACATATACATTCAAGGTCACCAATGATTTCGCCCTCACCTCATACATATATGCATTATCATCAGATTCTCTCAGTTATATTTTGACCTTTTCATTTTTGTTGTAAATGTATATTTTAACCGTCAATAGATACATAAAAAGTTCTAAATACACAAGTAATTCTCTATTTATACAAATATCTAAAAAAAAACGCTATTCTTGTTTTTTCATTAAATAATTTTCTTAAAAGTATTTTAATCTTGCATTAGTATTTCATCAGTTGTGCTTTTATTTATTTTAAGAAAATTAATAAATAAACTATTATAATATTTTTTAATATATGCATTTTAGAAAAAAAGAAACTATCAATGTAGAGAAAACGTCAAAATACACAAAAAAAAGATCCAATCTACACTGAAGAATACCTCCATCGTTATATTTCTATCAGAGTTTCCAACATCCACATCAGTGAGAAAGGGATATAAGTAAGGTTATAAATAATTAAGTAATGAAAATAAATAAAACTAATAAAAATAATTACCGGCCCTAAACATTGCGTAAATAGAAAAGAAGCATAAACAGATGTAAGCGTAAAAAATAACTATCAAAAACAGCCTCAATCAGTAAAGATTGAGTCAGGGAGATAATTTAGCATTAAGGAGGGAAATATGTGTTTCCTCTGAAGCTGATAAGGTAAAATAAGATATTTTTAAAATATTGTTATTATTTCGACTTCGTTGTTATCTTTAGAAGAAGAGTTCCCTTCGCAAGACAAACAGTAACTAACCATAGAACATGTGATTTATAGTTAACTACACAAAAAAAGTAACAAAACCAACTAGAAAATAAAATACATAAAAAAAATTACCACCATGGTCAAATGCACTAGAAAGTTAGTTGATGTTTGCCAGCTCTTCTTCTGATGACGAGTCATCAAATCTTCTGATGATTTAGCACTAAGGAGGGAAATATGTGTTTGCTCTGAAGCTGTTAAGGTAAAATAAGATATTTTTAAAATATTGTTATTATTTCGACCTCGTTGTTATCTTTAGAAGAAGAGTTCTGTTCGCAAGACAAACAGTAACTAACCATAGAACATGTGATTTATAGTTAACTACGAATAAAAGAAAGTAACAAAATTAACTAAAAAATAAAATATCTAAGAAAAAATTACCACCATGGTCAAATGTACTAGAAAGTTAGTTGATGTTTGCCAGCTCTTCTTCTGATGACGAGTCATCAAATCTTCTGATGATTTAGCACTAAGGAGGGAAATATGTGTTTGCTCTGAAGCTGTTAAGGTAAAATAAGATATTTTTAAAATATTGTTATTATTTCGACCTCGTTGTTATCTTTAGAAGAAGAGTTCTGTTCGCAAGACAAACAGTAACTAACCATAGAACATGTGATTTATAGTTAACTACGAATAAAAGAAAGTAACAAAACCAACTAAAAAATAAAATACCTAAAAAAATTACCACCATGGTCAAATACACTAGTTGCAATAATAACTAGTTATGCAGTTAACTAGTTAACAGTAAGTTAGTTTGTAAACAGTAAGTTACTTAACAAACATTTAGTTTGCAGTAGTAACTAGTTTCTGTTTGCCAGCTCTTCTTATGATGACGTCGATATCGAATAGTTGTATTAACTCGTAGAATAATAGTAGAAAGATAATAAACAAAACTGTTATGATATGATAAGATATTTACAGTTTTGAGTCCTAGAAACTATTATTTTTTTTATTTTGAGATATGTGCTTATATGTGAGTTATATGTATCAACATTTTTGCAAATCAAGTCCCACCGTTTGACAAATCGTAGCATTTTAACATAACTAGTCATTAACCATGAAATGAAATATATATTAAAATTATAGTAATCCGTCTTACCTCGTACTCTGCTGCTGAAGTTCTTAAACCGGTTTCGGGCGTCACCCATCTTCAACAAGAACTGATCAATTCTTGATCAACAAGAATTGTTCAGTTCTTGTTGAAGATGGGTGACGCCCGAAACCGGTCTAAGAACTTCAGCAGCAGGGTACGAGGTAAGACGGATTACTATAATTTTAATATTAATGATACTAACCTCTGTGGTAATGAAAAAATACATGAATTTAAATGAAATATATTCCTTTTGGTAAATATTTTTATTTGTTCGCATCAAAACAAGTACTACATAGTCATTTACAGGAAATAACATAAAAGTTCACTCTAAAAATGAATGATACCATAAATAATTGTTGATTATAAATGCAGTATATTTATAATTTTCCACATTCGTAATCTAACAGTTTGATAATTTAACCACGACATCAAGAATTTGCCTTCCATCCTAATTAAGGTTATTAAAAATTGTAGGGTAAAAAGATAATTAAATGGTCTCCAAATATACAAATTTAATCGTATAAACAACGCGTTTCGAGCACGTAGTGTTCTTCTTCAGGCATTAACTAAAAATTACAATATCATCAGAGAGTTATCTATGGTACAAAGTAAATATAGTACAACATAATAATAATGTAAAATAAAATAAGGAAGAGAGTACGAATCTACGAGTGAGTGTCTGTGGTACAACTGACTGGGAATAGGATGGAAGTGGGTGAGTGTATGTAGTGTACATCTGTTTCATATTGGAAGGCAGGTACATTTATTTATTATTTTTGCCTAAAAGTTAGGCTGAGCCTTTACATTTGCTCTAAGACTAAGTGTAGGAAACATATTGAAAATATAACACAGAGAACTATAACGAAATACAAACAACAAATATAAAAATAAAGAGAAAAAAGAAATATATATATATATAAATTAAGAAAAGTTGTACACATAGGAATTTGTTCATTGAGGCAAGTAGAAGAATTAAAGCGCACTAATAATAGAGTTATTAAAAATAGCTGACGTATGAAATTATTTACAATCCTTTTATTATCAGCATGACTAATATCATAACTATGTTTCAATTAATACAAGTGATAAGCGCAAATTTTATGTTTATCATATGGAGTGCCTAATTAATAAGAGATTAGTACGCATTTGTTTAATATTTAATTATAATACTTGTTAATAACTATTTTCGTATTGTTTTTACTCCGTTTTGATATAGTATTACTCAATTTAGATACTTATTTGTTAAATATTATCATTTAAAATGACGCTAAAGTTACTGTTTGTTTTCATTAGTGAATCGTAATCCAGTATATGTCAATGCTCTATGCGAAACTTCCGAAGGAATTCTCATTATACTTAAAGTATGTAGTAAATTGTTTAGCAAAATTGTTAGCCTAATTATGAAATTAATTAAAAGTTATTAGTTTATAAAAAAATATACTGATCAAATTTTGTGTTATTAGTTTTCAAATATTTGAATATAGACTACATTAACTACTTGAGAACTTGATCAAACTTAGGTGTACTATTTAACAATTTCATTCATTGTGTTTAACAGAGGTTTAAAATTGGAAAATAATATTGAACTCTTTAAAAAGTTTACATACTTGTTCTGGCTTTTTGAGAACAGATGTCTTAATTTATATAATCGCTGCATACTGATCAAGAAATCATAATCATCGTTTGATCAGTTTGATTTGATCTTACTATATAGTTTTTAATGATGCAACGAATCCGAGTTTTTGACTGGCTGGTTAAAGTATTTTTTATTGTTAACATTTTGTCAGTTCATTTAAAACCAGCTTTTCATAAACTTATTAAATACAATTTCTTTTTATTTATCCAACGCCCACAAGTTAGATAAATAGGTAATAAAAGGTTTTACGCCTTTTATAATGGTTAGAAAAGGGTCAAAAGTATGGCTCATATATGATTTGGCACCACATAAATTTGGAAAAACCTTCTTTCATCAAAGAAATGATGAAATTATCTTATTCTTATGCTGAAATATTGTGAACAAATCGGCCAAAAAAATACTCAAAAAGAAGCTAAATTGATTTACCTATCCTGCGGCCGTCATTATAGACATTAAGATTATGAATGAGTTCTCTAGAAAAAGAGATAATAATGGCAAAATACCAAATTTACTTTTTAGCGCAGCCAAATGTTAATAACTCTGTTTCACACTCTCTACTATAAGAGATAGGTAATGTCGTTTCATGAAGTCATGAAGGCATTATTTCTTCATCAATCATCTTCAAAAGATGGCGTTATTTTCCGTTTTGACCTCTTTGCAATATCGATTTCAATGACTTTTAATCGTTTGACGGCATGCATTTTTTTGATTGATGTGTCTTTTGGATTTGTTTAGGTTAGGTTGCAGTGGCGCTCCCACTAGGGATCACACACAGGCCAAACATTGGCCTTTTCTGATGACACAACTAATGAAAACATTCTACATTGGGAGTCCTAGATTTTGCTTAACTCAAGTCTATGTAAATTAAGAATTTTTAACGAGTACCTGACATCGTAAAGACTAGCAACCGACGATTTAACTTCCTATCCAAAGAACGATGTGGTCAGAGTTTTCTCACCTCCCGAGTAAATAAATTGAGTGCCATAGTGATATCGAACCCCAGATCTCCAGTCCAGAGGTGAGTACGTAAGCCACTGAGCTACCCTGACTTGTATACTTGTATATGAGATAAATATGAAACACCATAACAGTAATTACAATTAGAAACATACAAATAACTTAATTAAAAGTTATTACTTTCTAATTAATGGAAACATATAATCCCTTTCATACAGTAATTAATGCAGAACATGTAATTTCCTTGATTACTTAATTTCAATTAAGTGTAATGCCTCTTTTTAAATGAAATTATATCCATTATTCTTTGTTAATGATGAAACCTTCTAATACTTCCTGGAATTTAGAAATTATAAAGGCATTGTGTATTTTCAACAAAATACTACAAGGTGTTTATATATATATATATATATATGTATACTATTGATACAACCAATATGTATATATGTATATTATATATATATATATATATATATATTATATGTTATATATATATATATATATATATATATATATATATATATATATATGTATACAGCCAAATAGAGGTTTATACAAAATAAATAAGCATAAAGAAAACACTACAAAATATTAAAAAAGCTGAGTACAATATTTCGACTTGCGTCATCATCAGGTACATGGATGTGAGCTGCATCGAAGACAAGCGAAGTTTTTTTCCTTCAGTGTATTTATTTTATTTAGTTCGTCAAATTACTTTCCGTAATGTGTTATATGCATAAACTATAACAAAGATAACACAAAGATAGACACCGGTATAACTCTCTTCTATATTTTGATTTGATGATTGTGGTCCTCAGAGAGAAAAGTGTCACTTCAGGGTCACTGTTTTGCCTCTCTACAGAATATTTTGCTTCCTGATGACGACGACTGTTGAAATATAGACGAGTGTTATGTCAGTGTCTACATTATAAATCCGTTATAATTTGTATCTAAAGTCCTATAGATCGCTTCACTTTATATATATTTAGAGGCTCATTGGTTCTTAGGATGAAATAATACAGGCTTGACAATAAATGTAAAACAGATTTTTAAAGGTTTACTAAAGAGTTCTTGTAATTCTGTGGTAGGTTCAATAGATATATTAAGGTAGTTGTCAAAACTCAGGAATCTTCCCTTTATTCCAACCATGAAATATAATGCATTTTTGTCTATTGGTTATAAAGTAAACAGTCAGTCCTGAGCCTGTTCAATGTGTCCATTTACTGCAACAAATGCAGGCAGGTTATGGGGATATTCACCCAAAGTACTGCACTGGATGTATATCATGATGGTGAGACCTATTATCACATATAGGACGATTATTTGGAGTAAAAGAACAAATCAGGTTCATATACATCAGAAATTGACTAAAATTCAAAGGCTCGTATGCATTTGTATGACGGGAGCCTTAAGATCATGTCCTGTTGCCAGGATGAAGAAAATTGTGGGCTTAGCCCCTCTCCAGCAAGAAATTTGAAGAACAGCAAAGAAACCTATTCCTAACCTACTAGAAACTGAACTGCAAAAATAAACTGAACCTTCTGGGTATGAGTAACAGAATTTCTCTCTACTGGGTGCCAGAACGTGCAGGAGTAGAGAGAAATGAACGAGCAGACAAACTTGCAAGGGAAGGTGTTCGGAAACCGCATAAGGGTCCTGAGCCATATTGTGGTATAGGACAACACGCTTTACAAGAACTCCTTAGGAAAGAGAACAGGGAAAACAGGAAGCATTACTGAGATTCTCTTCAAGGACACAGATAATCAAAGATACTTCTCAATAAGAATTGAGAATAGGTAAATTCTGTGTTGTATGAAAATGAGCAGGTATAATCTAAGGATTTTGACAGGGATTTTTAACGGGTAACTGCAAAATTAATGGCCATCTGCAAAGAATGGGCATTATCAATGATGGTTTGTGCAGATTCTGCAAGGAAGACGAAGAAACACCGTTGCACTTACTGACTGACTGTCAGGCAACTTTGAAGAACAAAACTATGGAAAAACGTTTACCGTTAGACCTAGCAAAAGTGCTAAGCTTATTGGTGGCGTTTAAGCTAACTGATACTTTAGTACAGATAAAAATCACCCTGAGTACTATAATCAGCCTCAATAAAAGAAATAATAATGCAATAAACATGAGAATAGCAAATTTTAAAACTGACCCGAGTAATCACTCGGTAGTCTGTTTTAATAACGCATACATACATACAGTGGCTGCAAAAGAACGGGTCACATTTATTGCACTTTAAAACACTTTTTTTTTGTAAAAAAAAGAAAAGCAACAACATATTTTAATGATATACTCGTATCAATACAATATGTGGCATTGGCAGTTGTTTTGGTTAAATAGTATTTACGATATATTTATTAAAGTAAACAAAATATGTTAAAATTAAATAACTGATGAGTATATACTTGATAAAATGACAAAAGCTGTTTAATGAAAGCTGAAGATGACTTGATACTTGGCGCTACAAAATAATGAACCTTATCTTATAATTGACTTAGAATATATCGTTTGAGTGTATTTCTTAGTTTTATCTCGCGCCAATTAAAAACAGATTTAAACCATTATCTCAGAAGCTTGGTTTATGAAGTAATTACGACTTAAACTGTTGGTGAAGTAGGAGTTATTGAGAAGCTTGCTCGATAAGAAAACTGGCTCAAGGAACTGTTCAACTCGAGTTGTTAACAACTTTAGTCCTCAACCACCTTGTGTTGCTGCCGGCCTTGTTTGATTAATACTCGTCTTCAATCTTTATTGCTAACAAACAAATTTTAACAATAGAACAAATTCGTAATTTACTTTAATTACATTTAAAAAAATATTATAAAGTGGTATAACACAGTTATATTTAAAAATGTTATATTTTGTTTAAAAAAATATATATACATGTCTTCTAGCATTTGGTGTTTTAGAACAGAGAAGAGCTTTTCAAAATTTTTTTTTGTATGTTGAAGTTGGTCGTCATTATTTCATCCAAAATATTGTGCCCAGTGTTTTTTGATTTCTTTAAAAAAAAATTTAATAAAAATAAAAAATTAATTTTAATCATTTTTCATTTTGTGCAAACTTTAGAGAAAATTAAAATTTTCTGCATATAATTTTTTTTTCAATGACAAATCTTTACCATGACTTAGTTAGTTCAGTGCTGGGCAGTTTTTTTTAATCCTGATCAGTACTTTAGTTCACAATTCATGGGAAACGAATTTAAACACCATTCATAATTACAAACTTCTTTTTTAAGTCTCTCAACAAAGTGGAAATAAGAAATGAAAATAGGAAATACAAAAATTAAAATAATAAAAACTGTTGCTATCTTTTTGGAGTATTACTAAACATGTTTTTAATTTCTAAGTAGATAAAATTTTTAGAACTGTATATATTTCGTTATAGAGTAAAATTGTTTTACAGATTTAATACCTTTCAGCTCTACCCCAGATGAAATACGTATATATATATATATATATATATATATATATCATATATTACTTCTAATAATCTTATAGTTATAATCTATTAGTACTTATATTTATTATATATAGGACTTCTACCAAGCTCAATGAGCGTTTGAACGGCCACAGAGCTTCGTTCGGTCAGCGCAAACAGCTTCCTATAGCTATCCATGCCAACAGTCATAACCTTTCTTTTAATGACTGCTTTAGTGTTCAAATATTTAAGCTAGTGACCCCTGATGACCGTAGTTTGACCTTAAGAGCGTCTGAGGAGGCCCACATATGGTTATTAGGGGCCCCATCAGATCCCGGTTTAAATCAGAAGTGTTAACTTTTATATGTTATTCCTTTTATTTTTAACTTTATATATATATATATATATATATATATATATATATATAATTTTTAATTTTTTTATTATTATTTTCCTATTTTATAATTTATAATTTTATAATTTTATCTATTGTTTTTGCTTTTTCCGTTCTCCGACGTTTAGTGCCTAGCTCCTTTTTTACGCTAGTGCTGCTCCCATCGGTTGACTCTTTATTGCTTCATTCGCGCTCCGTTCTTTGACGTGGGGAGATCTCTCTCACTTCGTCCTCTCTTCTAGTCTACTCCTGATGACGAACAACAGTTCGAAATATTGAATTCTGTAAGTGTTCTTTTTATTCTTTTGTCTGTGTTGTGCTTTGTGTAATTTAAAGTTATATATATATATATACATCAATGATCAAACCACAATATAAAATGAAAAAAAAAGACTAAGATCTTTCAACTATAACAAGAAGTCTTCGTCACAGTCAAAAACCCAAATGAAACCGTTGGGTGTTTGACTCTGACGAAGACCGCTTGTTACGCTTGAAAGA